>JAXQQM020062544.1:0-55710 GCA_034641835.2 Pinus albicaulis
AGCAAGGCCAAAGTTATCTCGTCTACATACTCACTGGTATTGAATCCTAGGACAAAGGATATTATGTTAACAACTAGCCTTCCCAATGTATTAAAATAGTAAAAACCATAGGGGGGAGCCCCTTTTGGCTGATGCTCAGGTAGCATGAAATACTGACACATGGATTTTAATTTCTCTGGGGTTAACTGTCTGGTTTTCTCAATCAATCCCTCCATGGATAATGGTGCTAATTCTTGCTTTGGCTCAAAGTGTAACATAGCATTGATAGCCTGAGGTGTGATAGGAAATAGAACACTTTGATCAGGAGTTAAGACAGCTCTCTGTGCAGGATCATAGTTTGCATGACAGTAATGAATGATTTCAGGGAAAATGTGGACTGAAGGAATAAGATACCTTGGGAGATTGGATTCCCATAACCCTATAAGGTCTTTCCCTTTTGAGAATTCGTCTCTGCAGCGACAGAAGCTCAATCGGGGACTTTCATCGAAACCCAGGTCTTTAATTTGGAAATCTTCATCTACCAGGGGTAAATAGTCTAATTCACGGTGAGGAGCATTCAAGGGAGTGATATTTAGAGCTGTGGGGACCTCCATTTTGGTTCTTGTGGATTCAAAATGGAGGTTTTCGTTTTACTTACAGACTGGACGGGATTTCTGAAATGGAGGAAAATGAAACAATTTTCAGGTTTGGGAAGCAAATTCACAGGTTAAAAATCTTCAGGGAGGACTTCAGCGATGATTTTTAACCATTTTTCAGAGAAAAAACAAAGGAAACTAAGCTTGACTTGCAGTCGGGGCGTAAAATGATAAATACCTGTATTTTAGACGGAAACTTGTTCTTTAACAGGTAATGAGCAATGGCGGGGACGTATTCAACACGGGCGTAGCAGAATTTTGGGGCGAAATGGTTAATTACAGCAGAAATTTCGAAAATCGCAGCGGGAGCAACGTTCTTCTCTGAATAGTGAAAATGACTAAAAAACACGAAAAAATGGTTTATTTACAAGTTAAAAGGATTTTTGTTTTTTTCGAGGTGTGACGTCATGGTGGTACGGGATGACGTGTGTCAAGTCAGGCGGTAAGTGGTAAGCGGGAAATGCCCGCACCACTTTTGGTTGAGGGCGGTATTAATCGCGGGGGGAGCGATTCCACAGAGAAGTTGCCACGTGGAAGTCTGACTTTTCAAAAACCACCCATCCCCCGCTGGTTAACATGCTGGCAAGGGATGGGCAGCGGGATTAACGATAACCGTTGATCAAAGAATAGGCGATCCAACGGCTGAAGGGATGGGGAACATGCGGCGATTTCAAAGGTGGGCCCGCCGGGTTTTTAAAAGGTTTTAATGCGAAATCTAATCACCCCGGGGAAATGTTAATAGGCGGAGAAGGTTGTTAATTAGTCCAAATGACTAATTAACCCCAGGTATATGATGAAATGGGTTGCGGCGGAGTTGGCTAGGTGGAATGCCACGTGGACGGACCACGGTGGCACAAGACTTTTTGCAAAGTTCATTGATATGTTTTGGGTATTAAACACACATAGTGTATGTCTAACGCTTTTTTATATATTTATATTATATGATGAATGAATTAATACAATTATTCATCATAGGGGCGGGATTTATGTATAATGCTATAGTTTTAACCAAAGGGGCTTATAAAGCGGGGTGTTTATTTTTAATGTGCGGGAATATATACTTTGGTAAACATTATAATAAATGGGTTTTGGGGATATTTATAGAAAAGGGAGTTATATACTTAGGAAAAGGGATTTCACTAGGGATTTAATATAGTAGAATTAAATGTTAATATGGTAAAGGACAACGAAAATCAAAACATCTTTGTACATCTAAGAAAGTGATAACTTATGAAGTAAATTGCAACATTTTATCTTCAACACTTAAACTTAGAATAACAAATTATTTTGAGGAATTTTTATTGAATTTTGCATCAGTTTCCTAAGTAAAATAGGATTTTACTTAGGAAAAAGTTAAAGATGGAAGATAACAATGATGAATTATTTCAAGTGCTTAGGTCTTTTTGATCATTAGGCCGAGGGTCCGGTCCCTCCAGAAGTCAAGGAAATGCCTTGAGCCCCTTTGATCTCCAATTACCTTAGTACTTTTGGGGAAAATTAGTAAAGCTTTTGAGGGGAAAATGATAAGGGAAGTTAATGAATTTGACTTTTGCTTGCTGTGATTTTCCAGTGTATTTCCTGCTTTAGTACTTGTGATGAAAGTAAATGATTAACCAACATGTAGCAGCACCATTCATCATATAACACTTTGCAGCACCATCTACCTACCCTATCTACTTAACACTACCATTTTCTCTTCTTTATTAGGGTGCATTTAGACTTGCAAACCCTGATCAATCTTTTTCCTTTTTACATAATGAATCTATCTATTTCTACCCTTATTACAACCAAGGGCTCAGATTTAGCTGTTGAGCACCTTTTTATTTACTCTACCTATCTACTTATCTGCCAAGATTAAATTGTTTGGCTAGATATTTATTCTCTAATCTACAACATGAAATTAAAATATGACTAAGCCAAGTTTAAACAGTTTGACTTATTCATGAATTGTGGCAAAGGTTTGACAAGCTGCACACAATTGCTTTATTACAAAAATGAAATAGTAGTGGCATTTGGATTCGCACACTTTCCTTGGTCTATTTTTTGCTTGGGGTTCATTTTTTCTCTTTTTGACCATTTTTATTCTTTTTACCCTTTGATCTTTCTTTTAGGGTATACCCTCTTTACATTTTTTAAATTTTTTGATTTTTTTGGTTTTTCAAGAATATGGAACACCTTTGCTCAAGAAAGAAGGTTTGAACATATTCCATGGTTCAATCTAGACAATCATGAAAGATGAAACCTATTGATATAGGAGGCTAACACTGGCTCCACTTGGGGATGGCTTTTCCTTGTGGAAAGTCAAGAACAGCAGGTCAGATGCCTCAAAGTGTATTCAAATTGGAACTATGAAGTCTCCCTCCTTCTGGTAGCTTTATTTTACATATGATAATGAAACTTTTGGAACTTAGGGCCTTCACTTCGGGCTTCAATTCCAAGGAGTCACCATCCAATCAAAACTGCATTAATAAAAACAAAACAAAAAGTAATATATTATGTACAAGTTAGAAAAATTTAAACATTCTAGTAAATGGGATCAAAATAATGCTTGAGCATTCGACCATTGACTGGTCCTTCTTCAACTTCTGAATTATCTAAGTCCTTCAAAAAGTAAGTGTTGTTTCCCTGCAAGGCATGAATGATATAAGGCCCTTTCCACAAGAAATCAAACTTTCCATGTTTTCCTTTTTCTTCTCTTCTAGAATCCCATCTCAGGACTTTGTCTCCTAATTGGAAATCTTCTGCTTTAGTCCTTTTATCAAACATTTTCTTTAGTTTTTCCTGTAAGACTTGTGATCTTTGGAATACTTCTTCCCTGGTTTGTTGCAGGTGGATTGTCTGATTAATTCTTCTTTGAATGTCATTTGGCTCAATTTGAGCTTCCTGAAGTAATTTCATGACAGGGATTCCTAAAGATGAGGGGAATCTTGCTTCAATGCCATATACTAACTCATATGGACTAATCCCAATGGATTTCTTAGTTGTAAGTCTGTCTGCCCATAATGCATTGGTCAATTTCTTGTGCCAATTCTTTTTGTTTTCTTCTAATAACTTTTTGATGATATTGATGAGGCTCTTATTAGAAGATTCTGCCAGTCCATTACCCTGGGGGTAATAGGTTGTTGAATGACCTAGAGTAATATGGTATTTATGGCAGAAATTAATCATTTTCTTTGATTTAAATGCAGCAGCATTATCTGTTATGATCTTTTCTGGATAGCCAAATCTTGAAAGTATGTTTGTTTCTAAAAACCCTATGATCACAGAATCATTAGACTGTCTACATGGGATGGCTTCAATCCATTTAGTGAAATAGTCTGTAGCAGTTAAAATCCATCTATGTTGCCCTGAAGAAGGGGGATGAATTTCTCCAATAAAATCTAACCCCCATTGTTGAAAAGGTCTTTCTGTGGAAATTGGTTTTAAAGGCAGAGGTAACAACTTTCTTTTTCCCTCAAATATTTGACATTTATGACAAGTTGTTACAAATTTCTTGACATCGGAGAATAAAGTTGGCCAGTAAAATCCAGCCCTTAAGATCTTGTCTGCAGTAGATTTCTAGTAGAGATGTCCTCCACAATCCCCTGCATGAAATTCATTAAGCACTTTATCAGCTTCATCTTTTAAAAGACAATTCAATAAAATTCCTTCATGATTTTTCCAAAATAGAGTGCTATCTAAAATACAATATTTCAAAGATGTCATTTTTAAAAATCTTCTTTTGGTTCTAGACAACCCTGGAGGAGCCTGCAGGTTTAATAAAACATGAATTATATCAGAGTACCAGGGTGAATCTAAGAAAGCTTGACTGATCTGAGGAGTCACCATCTCCTGTTCGTTGTCCAGTTCATTAAGGTCTAAGGCTTGGCAATTGGTTTCTGTCATAAGTTGTGCTAAACCTTGGCCCTTTATAAGTTTTGTTGGCTTGATTTCAATATCATATTCCAAAATGGTAGCTATCCACTTACCTCATTTACCTTCTATGCCATCCTGAGTCAAAATATCTTTAACCACTGCATTAGGTACATATGCTACCACATGAGAATATAAAATGTAAACCCTAAAATCTTTGATTGCTTTTACCAATGCAAAAGCCTGTTTTTCCATAATATTGTATTTTAGAGATGCATCCCTCAGTGCTTTACTAAAAAATGCTATTGGATTTTCACACCCTTGGTCATCTTTTTGAAGTAAAACAGCTGCAACAGTATGTTCAGAAGCAAATGAAAAAATGATAAAGTCCCTATCAAATTTAGGACTGGTCAGAACTGGTGTTTTTGTCAAAGCCATTTTAATTTCCTCGAATGATTGTTTGGCTTCTACAGTCCAGTCAATGCTTGAATCTTTTCTCAACATGTTGGTTAGTAATCTAAGTAACTCTGCTAGACTAGAAATAAATCTTCTCAAGAAGTTGATTTTTCCTATAAATGCTTGCAATTCTTTTATGTTTCTGGGGTGGGGTATTTGCAAAATTTCTTGAATTCTTTCTGGATCAATTCTAATGCCATCTTTAGAAATGATATGCCCTAAAAGCTTCCCTTCTTCCAAACCAAACAATGACTTCTTGGGATTCAAAGAAATTCCATATTTCCTACACTTTATGAATACTTGCCTTAGGTGATCTAAATGTTCTTGATCTGTTTTAGAAAAAACAGTTAAATCATCTAGGTAAATAACTAGAAAATCATGTATCTCTTTTGCAAAAGCAATATCCATTGCTCTTTGAAATGTAGCCCCTGCATTCTTGAGCCCAAATGGCATTTTGACATATTTAAACGTACCCCATGGTGTTGTAAATGCTGTTTTATCCTGATCATCAGGATGAACCAGAATCTGGTTATATCCCGAAAATCCATCCAGTAGTGATATTCTCGAAGATCCTACCACCCTTTGCAGGATATGATCCATTTTTGGCAGAGGATAGTTGTCTTTTAAAGAAAATTTATTCAAATTTCTTAAGTCGACACACAATCTAATTTCTCCTGTCTTTTTTCTTGTTGGTACCAGATTAGAAACCCATTCTGAGAATCTGATAGGAGCTATAATCCCTGCTTCAAACATCCTTTTGATTTCCTTTTCAATTGATGGTAATAAAACAGGATTAATTCTTCTAAGCTTTTGTTTAAAAGGTTTCTGGTCAGGTTTCAAAGGTATAGTGTGTTGAATGATGGATGTATCATAAGATTTGAGGTCTTCATAACTCCAGGCAAAGACATCCTGGAATTCTTTTAACAGTTCAACATATTTGACCTTTTGATCTTTTGGAAGAGACTTGGACAACTTGACCATTTTGGGATTTTCTGGGGTTCCTAAGTTGCAGTCTTCCATATCAGCCTTTACAGGTTCCATTTTAGGTTTAAATGGAATATCATTCGAGTCAAACAGATCTTCCAAAGGAGTTAATCCTTTGGGCAAATGGTTATCTTTTAAATTGATGATTTCTGTTTCATCTTCTGTGATTTCATCAGGTTCCATGTGTTTCAAATTCTGCATGTCTTTTTTAGTGAATGTGGTTGGATGCAGCATATGAATTGCATTTTCTTTTGAAATTTCATCTTTTTGTTCTTTTTCTTGATTAGATTCATCAATAGTTGTATCCTCATCTATATTACAGTTAGAAAACTCACTTTGAAGTGTCAAAAAATTATTGATTTGATGGTTATTCACAAAGACTTGCCAGTTCAAAAGATTATCTGGTATCGCAGGCCTATGCCTAATTTCAGCTGAAAACTGATGATTAGGATCGAAAGGTAACCTGCATGTACTAGCAAACATGGCTAAGCTGTGAGCATGCAAGTTTTGTTTCCTGGGAATCTTGGCAAGTTGGGCTTGTAAAAATGTGTTGAGAATCTCTACAATTGTCTCTCGGTATTGTTTCAGTCTCATGTCTTTTGTTGCACATTCTCCTTTAATCTGTTGGATGATTAGTTCTGAGTCGCCTATAATTGATACTCTGATACCCCCTAACTTCTTGACATGTTTAAGCCCTAATAAAAGAGCTTCATACTCTGCCATGTTGTTAGTGCATTTGAAATTCAACCTATAAGCATGACCCTCTGCATGATTGTTTTCTACATTGTGTAACCAAATCCCAGCTCCTGCTCCTAGTCTGTTTACTGAGCCATCAAACTCTAAATGCCATAGAATTTCATGTTCATAATCTTCATCAATTGTTTTAAATCGTTTCTTGACAGGAGCTAGCTGTTTAGTTTCTTGAGGTTTTTCTTGATCATCTGTTGTTTCTTCGTTTTCAGAGATTTCTTCAATTTCAACGGTGGTTTTGTTTGTGATTTCCAATTCTGGAGCTTCTATTTCAGTAGGAAGATCTGACTCATCATTGTATAAAATAAAAGAATCCATATCAGAATGTACAGAATAAACAGGGAAGTTTTCAGGCTTCTCCTGGCTACTCACTAAGTACTTCATCAAAGTTTCTCTATATAATCTTTTGGGCTGACCAAATACTGAAATAGTTGCATATGACATGTCTAGTTGAATAGATCCTCCAAGTTTAGCACCCCAGGATCTAGACAATAACATACCATATTTAGGTGGAATATCAGCAACTACAATGTCCATTAAAACAGACTTAGCAGGATATTGGACCAAAGTGACACACAGATCTTTAATCAAACCTAAACATTTTACCTGACTGGAATCAAATGAAAACAAATCTTTGTAAGGCCTGGTAATATCTAGATTCAATATTTCCATAACTGCTTTTGACATCAAGTTGTGAGATGCTCCAAAATCTAGCATTGCATTGTGGAGTATCTTATCATGAACATTCAGGCTTACATAAAACGGAGGGGTTCCTCCATTTTCTGGTTTGCCATTAACCTCTGGGCCAAAAAGAAGTTTGGGTTGATCATCAAGAATATTTACTGAATCATCCAATCCAGTAATATTAATGTTCAGAGACTTGGTTATCTGACTTCTATAGACATCATGTTTAGCTAATTCTGATAAAGGAACAACTATCTTGAGTTTGCCTATTTCAGCCTCCAGATTGAAAGGTTTTTCTGTTTGAGTTTTGGTGTTTTGCACAGTTGAGTTCTCTTTGTTTTTTGGATCTTCCACGTTTTTCTCTTTTTCATGAATAAAGTTTTGTCTTGAAGATGTTTCAGGACTAACTTCTACTGTATCTTCTATATTTCCCACAGGAGGAAAAGTAGTAGATTGTTGTTTATTGATTGGTTGGTTATCAGAGACATCTTCAATTATTGGATTCGAAGAACTAGGAGTTATTCTAGACAAAATTTGTACTTGGGGACTATTTTGTACAGGGGGAATGTTTTGCTTACCTTTGAGGTTCTGTTTTGTGCTTTTCTGTTTGTTATTTTCTGGTACATCAATCCTTCTACTTCTCAAGTTGTACTGTTTATGAACCTCGTAGATTTCTGTGTCATAGCCTTCCTTGAAATCAAAAGTCTCTCCTGAATGAGTTTGGAATGTTTCAAGAATGTGGTTCTCTTGATCATCGTGAGATAGGAAAACTTGTGATTCATCTTTGTCATCATCTACATTGTTTATTTCGACATCTTCTGTAGGTTCTTCAGAAGTTGAACCTTCAACATAGTTTTCTTGAAAGGGTGGCCTAATGTTCTGATCAGGAACATTTTTTCCACTATTCTGATTCAGATTTCTCCTAAAATTCGGGTTTCTTGCAACATTCTGATTGTCAGTAGAAGATTTTCTTTCAATGGTTTCCACTCTGTCACCTAATCTTTCCATACCTTTAATGATTACATCCAGCTTCTTTTCAAAAGCTGAAGGTTCTTCATTCATAGGCATTCTTCTCTCTGCCCTAGCTCTGGCCCATTTTTCTATTAGATTTGCTTCTACACTCACCACAATACTTTGCATTTCCTCTAATGTTTGAGGAGCTCTTTCCCTGAGGGAATAAGCTATGTCAGAGTCAAAACCATCTGGAAATTTAACCAACACGTTGTTGGGTGGGGGTCTTAGGTTTTGAGGAACTGCATTATATGATTCATTGAATCTTATGATGTAATCTTGTACGGTTTCATTTGGTCTTCTTCTTAATTTTTCAAATTCTGATAGGATCTGGAGAGGATCCTTCTTTTTCTCCCATCTGTTTAGAAATGCCCTATATAACGCTTCTAAATCAGCAATACTGTTCGGGGTAAGAGCCCTAAACCAAGTTCGAACTTCTCCAGTAAGGCTCTGAACGAAAATTCTCATTCGGATATTATCAGTGTCAATTTCATAGAACTCAAAGTAGTCTGTCATCCTTTTGGTGTGTTGTTGAGCTGTGTAGGTACCTGATCCATCAAAAGGTGTGATCTTACTTTGGTAGTCCTGAGGTAAAGCTGGAGGATTGGCTGGTAACTGTAAAGGGGCATATCGATTGGCCATTGGAAGATAAAGTGGAGTGACAGGAGTTGATGGTCTAGCAGGAGGAGATGGAGGTCTGATAGGAGGAGATGGAGGTCTAACAGGTGTTTGAAAAGTTTGAGAAAAAGTGACTGAGCTTGGAGATGCCTCAGTAATCACAGAAATGTTTGAGTTTTCTTCAAAGGTTTGCTCAGACTGAAGGGAGTTATGAAATTCTCTGTCAAGATGATGCGAAACAAATCGGTATTGCAACTCTTCAATGAATAAAGGATCTGGAATTAATCTAGATAATTCAGTCTCAGAAAAATTCACAAACAAAGATGTTTCAAATCGTGCATCAAAAGGAATGTCATCAATATATATAATTTTCACAGGACAAGATGCAGATCTAGAAAGTGGTCTAGAACTTCTTGTACTCTCCTGACTTCCTCTTTCAGAACTTTCTTGACTTCCTTGTCTTCTAAGAACTCTAGGAATCAGGTTAGGATTTTCAAATATGGGTGGTGGATTGGGGTCAGGGTTTGACCTAGTATGTCGAATCCTTTCTGAAGCCAGTTTTCTTAGTTTATGTGTTTTTGGATTTTTGGGTTTTAATTGAAAAGTAAATACAACTTCTACAAATTCTTTTAAGAAATAATGATATGTGATTAAGATTTCCTCAAAGATCTGTTTAAACTAGAGAATCTGATTGAAAAATTTGAAACTAAGATTCAAAATATAGGCTAAATCAGAGATGGACTGAAGCAGCTTTTATTTACTTTTGCATTTGCAAAGCAAAAGCAATTTCAAAGGCTACCTGGCTATTCATTCAGTTCCCCAGTGGAGTCGCCACTATGTTATCACTCAGGTTTTCCTAGAAGTTGTGTAAGAGGAAAGTATACCCGAGGTAACCACAAACCAACCTTTTAGATGCAGAATCTAGCCAATCTGCATCCAGAGAGGGCCCTCTCTTTATGATTTATCTTTGTTCTTGGAAGGTTTTAGGCTAGTTATAGATTCAAGAGTTTGTTTTGGGAAAATGGTGGAATCCATAGTTAGACAGAGAACAATCCTTAAAATTTAAAGTGGGTGGGATGATCTTGAAGGGATGAAAGGCAACTAAGAATCTTTCACCATGTTCAAAGGAAAGAAGTGAATTGACTACAAACAAAGAGAAATAAAGGATTCTTTATTATAGCAATCAACAATGCTTAAATTAGCGAAGCAGGAGCATTTAAGAATTCATGCTTATAGCTAATTTAGAAGAAAACATTTAGGAACAATCACATTTGAAAACAGAGTACAATTAAGCAAATTCTGTTTCAATCCTTTATGTAAATTATTCAGAAATGGATATGATGATATTATAAACTAATATAAAATTTCAGACAAAGGGTAGAAACACTTATTGAACTGTAGTCCAACACATGAATCCTGCAACAAGTCCAGTGCTTTAAATCGTCATCCAGTAAGCCACAAGTAAATTCCTCCAAAAGCTTTTATTCCGAAAATCTCAATGTTACAGCAGAGTAATAGAATCCACCCTCAACACTCTCTTTGAGGGTTTATTTATACACAAAATAATTCGAAACAAACTTACACTATCCTAGCCCATATTTTGGGTGACTAAGGCATTATTTACAAAAAAGTAGGAGACAAATGGTCTCGTAGACAGAATAATGTGTAATTGTCGATGTGCTGTTCCTTTCTTCGTGGACGTGCTGGAGGTAAGTGCTAAAATAAGGCTCTGTGCTGTCCCTTGCGTATTTCTTTTGCTTGTTGAACACTCTTTCTTCTCACGGATACTCTTTAACCTTTTCATCTGATACTCTTTCATCTGTTTTCCTGTTTTTACCATTTACTTGACAGTAAAGATAAATTCTCATCCTGAAGTAACCTTTACAGAATCTCCAACATTTCATGCCACCATTGATCATCTGGTATCATAGCTCTTCTGAGCTTTCTCAAAGTTTCATCTGCTTCAGTAAGTTTATAAAAAGTGGGATCATTCGGAAATAGATATTTTATTTCATGCTCCAAATGAAATAAATCCCTCACCTTATCATAAATACTCTTCCCAGTTGGTAATGCAGGTTCTGATGAGCTAGTAGAACCTACAGCTGTATTTTTAGCATGAGCCTTTATTCTCTTCTCATAGGTTTCCAAGTCTACTATTTGATCTTCTGTGAGCATGGGACTTGGTAACCCACTATCTAGCAGAGCTTGGAATTTTTCTCTGAAATTGTTGATGTCAACCAAAATGTCTGTACACTTTCTTTCTAAATTTTGCATGAAAGTCCTCTTGGTGAAAACTCTCTTTGCTTCCAAAACTGCACCTGTCCTGTCATCAATTCCTAACAATGCAAGCTGTTGTTTTGTTCTGGAATTCAAAAATTGAATGAGCTGCTGGGCCTGCTCAGGCCTGCCTCTTAACTCATGTCTGGTTCTATTTATTTCCTCTTGTGCTATCTTGACTAACTCATTTTGCTCAAAAATGGCTTGAATCGAGGGCCAAATACCCTTTATTAATTCAATGATGTTGCACCAAAGAATATCATTTATTTCGTTCAGAGGCTTTTCCAGTGAAAGATCTTTTTGCAAAGTCTCAACCAATTTTTCCAATCTTTTTATTTCCCTGAGGTTGTCAGCAGCTGTCTTTTTGGATGTGTCATATTTTTCCTCCAATTTTGTCAATTGCAATTTTGTTTCTTGGAGTTCTGTGACCCTCAGCTGCAAACTTTCCATTTGTTTTATTAAGTCCTCAGAATTCAAATTAGTGTTTACCTGAGGTGTTTGTTCCTGCTGCCCTGTGGTTGTAGTACCTGTTGTTGAAGTCTGCTTGATTATTTCCTGTTCCTGCAATGATTTCTCCAACTCCTTCTCTGTTTCATTTAGTCGCTCTGTCATCTTTAAGAGCAACTCCATCATTTCTTCCTGTGAATTTCCTTTTATAACTTCCTGTGTCTGAGGGTGCCTCGAGGCTGGTAGTTTCAGCTGTTTTCTGAGTGCTGCTATATCATCTTCTTTCTTTTTTACCAATGCCTCAATGCCTTTAATGTCTTTGGGATTGTGACCCAAACCAATGATGATCTCTTCTAGAGACTTTATTCTATTATCCTTGGCCTGTGAGGAGGCCCTCTCAATCTTCAATTGTGCAGAAGTGTTATTCAAGGAATCTTGCAGCGTTAAAGTTGCCATGGCTTTGTTAGTGAGAGTAGAATAAACCATTTCCCCTGTTTGTCTATGAAGCTCTATCTGATCCAGGGGATGGATATCTTTTGCTAAAACTTCAAAATTTGTTCTGATGTAATCTGTTGCTGAAGTTGGCTTTGGCACCTTTGCTTTAAAGTGGCTCATTAGTATTTTACCTTGTGAAAGATCAAATGCAGACATCAGCCTTTGCTGATTATGAGGAGCCATCTTCATATACTGATCGTATACCTTCCTTTTCAATGGATCATTCTTTGTTTTGATATCAATGAAGGTTCTTTTAATGTCTCCAGTATCTGTCTTTGGCGGTCTGAAAGAAGATACTTCAGTGCTTAATTGCTTTTGTATCCCTTTCTGGCTTATGTTTGTTTCACTTGCTGTGCCTGTTTGCTGACTATATTCCCTACCATCATCAAATACTTCATCTATAATTTCTACATTTGGAGGTGGATCAGACTTGTGTTTTTTAGCTTGATAAACCTGTGGAGCTCCTTTTGAAGGTGTGGTATCTGGAGCTAGCCTCTTTTTCCCTATTTCCACATTCAGTGGAGTTTGCATCTCTGGAATTTGGATTTTCTTTGCTGGTGTGGGAGAAGCCTGAGATGGTTCTGGTGCTTTGGAACTCTGTGGTTTTTCTGCCATGACCAAGGTTTCAATGACCTGAACTACAGGTTATTTTCCTTTACCCTTGGGTTCTGCTGCTACTGATGGACTATCTTCCTGTACTGCTTGCTGTAGGGTGGCTGCTGAAGATGTGCCAATGTTGGGTACCTGCATTTGATCATATGTTTCTAGGTCAAAATTCTTCTCAACATCTTTCATAAGTTTATTCAATTTGTCAGCTCCCCTTTCCTCTTCAACAAGTGTTCCTTTAACCCATTCATCCTGATTTGCATACTGTTCTAAATCAGGAATCCTGTGATGTACATAAGGAGATGACTTATTTTTTAACCTCTTTTCACAAATGAAACCAAAGGGGTCATAAGGGACCCAACGGAAGGATGTCTGGAACTTCCTTTCTAATAGATTTTCTGCTTCTCTCTCAGCTTCTCTAGAATTGCAAATAAAAGGACCTAATTGGCTTTTGATCCTTAATTGGGCTTTCTTCTTTACATTGCAGAAATGGATCACATCTGAATTATTCATCTGTCTAAAGTATTCCAAAGAAAAAATTCTCATTGGTACATATCTAGGTAACTTAAATGGATGTAATTCACATCCATAAATCCTGATGACTGTATGGTTTTGGTACAAGTACCAATCCCCAATTTTATAACTCTTTGACAATTGCAAGGTCTTTCTGATTTCAGTACTGAGTCTGGGGGGAGAAATCCCTGTTAACAGAGTTGTAGCAGGATGTACAAACTGATCAATGAATTCTGAATAGGAGTAGGGAGAATCAGAGGAAAAATGAATGATGGGGGACCAAAAAATGACAGACCTGGGATTACCTTTAGCATCAAGTTTCTGAACAGGGAAAGGGAATCTATCTGACTGATAAAAAATCATGAGATGATAGATAACTGAGGAGTACTTAAAAACCTTTTCAGTATCTAGCCTTAAAAATTGATCATGGATTTTGTTGGCAATGAAGGAAGCATAATCATACTTAATCTCAGGAGGCTGCCCAGGGGTAAAGATGGATAGAAAAGCCAGAGTTATCTCATCTACATACTCACTGGTATTGAATCCTAAAACAAAAGATATTACATTCACAATAAGTCTTCCCAATGTATTGAAAAAGTAAAAACCATAGGGGGGAGTCCCTTTTGGCTGATGCTCAGGTAACATGAAATACTGACACATTGCTTTTAATTTCTCTGGGGTTAATTGTCTGGTTTTCTCAATCAACCCTTCCATGGATAAAGGTGCTAATTCTTGCTCTGGCTCAAAGTGTAACATAGCATTGATAGACTGAGGTGTGATAGGGAACAAAACACTTTGATCAGGAGCTAATACAACTCTTTGTGCGGGATCATAGTTTTCATGACAGTAATGAATGATTTCAGGGAAAATGTGGACTGTAGGAATAAAATACCTTGGGAGATTGGATTCCCACAACCCTATAAGATCTTGCCCCTTTGAGTGTTCGTCTCTGCAGCGACAGAAACTCAAACGGGGACTTTCATCAAAATACAGGTCTTGTATTTGGAAATCTTCATCTATCAGAGGTAAATAGTCCAAATCTCGGTGAGGAGCATTCAATGGAGTGATATTTAAAGCTGTCGGGGCCTCCATTTTGGTTCTTGTGGATTCAAAATGGAGGTTTTAGTTTTTTCTTGCAGACCGGACGGGATATCTAACAAAAGAGGAAATTGGAACAATTTGCAGGTTTTGGGGGCAATTTCACAGGTTTAAAATCTTCAGGGAGGACTCAACGATGATTTTTAACCACTTTTTCAGAGAAAAATCAAAGGAAACTAAGCTTGACTTACAGTCGGGGCGCGAAATGATAAATACCTGTTTTTAGATGAAAACTGGTTCTTTAACAGGTAATGAGCAATGGCGGGGACGTTCTTCAACACGGGCGCAGCGGAATTTCGGAGTAAATTGGTGTATTTGCAGTGAAATTTGAAAATTGCAGCGGGAGCTCTGTCGCTTTCAGAAACTAAAAACAACCGAAAAAACACGAAAAATGGCTTATTTACAAGTTAAAAGGGTTTTTGTTTTTTTTCGAGGCGATGACGTCATCGACGTACGGGGTGACGTAGGGAAGTGGGGCCGGCGGTATGCGGTAAGTGGTAAGCGGTGAGCCCGCACCGCTTATGGACGAGGGCGGTAAAAGTTGCGAGGGCAGCGATTCCACATGACGCTTGCCACGTGGAATGCTGACTTTTCAAAAACCGCCCATCCCCCGCTGGTTAACATGCTGGCAAGGGATGGGTAGCGGGATTAACGATCACCGTTGATCAACGAACGGACGATCCAACGGCTGAAAGGGAGGGGAACTTGTGCGATTTCAAAGGTGGGCCCGTCGGGGTTTAAAAAGGTTTTAATGCGTAATCTAATCACCCCGGGGAAAAGTTAATAGGCGGAAATGGTTGTTAATTAGTCCAAATGATTAATTAACCCCATGAATATTATGAAATGGATTGCGACGGAGTTTGGCCAGGTGGAATGCCACGTGGACGGACCACGGTGGCATAACAAATTCTCGAAGTTTTATTCATGTTTTTGGTGTTAAACACACATATTGCATGTCTAACGCTTTTTATATATATATTTTTATTATATGATGATTTAATTAATACAATTATTTCATCATAAGGGCGGGGATTAATGTTATAACGATATATTTCACCAAAGGGTTTGTAAGAAGGGGTTTTCTTTTTAATGTGCGGGAATATATACTTTGGTAAAACATTATATTAAAGGGTTTTGGGGATATTTATTAAAAAAAGGAGTTATATACTTAGGAAAAGGGATCTCACTAGGGGTTTAATATAGTAAAATTAAATGTTAATATGAAAAAGGACAAGGAAAATCAAAACATCTTTGTACATCTAAGAAAGTAATAACTTATGAAGTAAATTGCAACATTTTATCTTCAACACTTAATCTTAGAATAACCAATTGTTTTGAGGAATTTTCATGGAATTTTGCATCAGTTTGATAGCAAAGGAAGATAACAATGATGAATTATCTTCTAGTACTTAGAAGTCTTTTGATCATTAGTCCCAGGGTCCCGCTTCTCCGTGGTCAAGGAAATGCCTTGAGCCCTTTGATCTCAAATTACCTTAGTACTTTTGGGGAAATTAGTAAACCTTGAGGTGGGGAAGTGATATGAAGTTAATGACCCTGACTTTTACTAATGATTTCTGCAGAATAAAGTCACATTTTCAGTGACAGTAATGATTAACCAAGATGCAGGCAACATCTATTCATCGTATAACACTTATAAAGACTATCTACCTACCCTATTTACATTGGAACACTACCATTTTCTTTTCTTTATTAGGGTGCATTTGGACTTGCAAACCCTTTTCAATCTTCTTTTCTTTTACATGGTAAATCTATCTATTTCTACCCTTATTACATCCAAGGGCTCAGATTAAACTGTTGAGCACCTTTTATTAACTCTACCTATCTACTTATCTGCCAAGATTAAACTGCTTGGTTAGATATTTATTCTCTATTCTACAACATGAAATTGAAAATGAATGAGTCAAGTTTAAACAGTTTGACTTATTCATGAATTGTGGCAAAGGTTTGACAAGCTGCACACAATTGCTTTATTACAAAAATGAAATAGTAGTGGCATTTAGATTTGCACACTTTCCTTGGTCTATTTTTCTTGGGGTTCATATCTTTCTCTTTTTTGACCATTTTATTCTTTTTACCCTTTGATCTTTCTTTTAGGGTATACCCTCTTTACATTTTTTTAAATTTTTTTGAATTTTTAGTTTTTAAGAATATGGAACACCTCTGCTCAAGAAAGAAGGTTTGAACATATTCCATGGTTAAATCAAGCCAATCATGAAAGATGAAACCTATTGATATAGGAGGCTAACAGTTCCCACCACAAACTTTGAGAGAGTGTTGATCGTGAAGCATATATATGGCTTGGTGTTGAAAAGATACATGAGGGAACTGATAAGATATCTATACAAGGTTGGCTCAATGTCCTCTTCCTCTGATGCATCGATCTTCCTATTGCTTGTAATTATAGGCATATACATGGGTCTATAGTCCTGCATCCTGAATCTCTTCAGAATATCTGTAGCATATCTTCCTTGAACAAGGAATATCTCCCCGTCCTTCTTCCACACTTCCAATCCTATGAAGTAATGCACCAGCCCCAAATCCTTTATGTCAAATTCTACTGCTAGGTTCCTCTTGCAGTCCTCTATGGGCCCTGATGACCCTGTCAATAAGAGGTCATCCACATACAACACTAGGATGAGTGACTCATCCTCTACCATCAAATAATGAATGTTTGGATCTTTTTCACTCTTGATGAATCCCATATGTTGCAAGTAGTTTTCAATCTGACCAGACCATGCCCTGGGAGCCTGCTTGAGCCTGTATAGATATTTCTTCATTCTACACACGTGTTCCCCTCTCATGCATCTCAAATCCCTCTGGTTGTTCTATATATACCTCCTCATTTTTCACCCATTCAAGAAAGTTGTCTTGGCGTCCAATTGGTGAATATTCCATCCCATCTACACTACTACAGAAATAACCAACCGAATGGAAGTACATTTGGAAACTGGGGCGAAGGTATATTCATATTCTATCCCTTCCTTCTACGCATACCCCATTGCCACAAACCTAGGCTTTTACTTCTCCACACTATCATATGCAACGTAATTGATCTTATAGATCCATCAAGAGCCCGCAATTGACCTACCCTTAGGCCTTGACACCATCCCCAATAAATCATTTTTCATGATATAACTATATTATTCTACCATGGAATCTACCCACACCTGATGTTGTGTGACCTCCAGATAAACAAAAGTCTCAATGACTTGTGCCACCAATGTTGGTACATATATGGCTATCTGCATTCTCTCATGTTCATCCTAAGAGATCCAATGAACTCCTCTGCATTCTTAATGTCTGACGAACTTCCCTGCTGGTTCGACCACTAGTGGTGGGAGGATCAACCAGCTCCTCATCCTACCTCTACTACTATGTCTGATGTGAACTCACTAGATCTCCTACAGCTAGAAATGTGCTAGTACTGGTAACATTACTAGATCCCTGTGACTTTCATTATGGTTTCCCTTTCTGTTGGACAAATGAAGCTTCTACTTAATCATTTTGATCACCTACTGGAAAATCACGAGATTTTTGGAAGGATTTATCCTCTGTGAACTTCACATCCCATCTCATGATGATATTCATACTACTAGGTGTTAGTGTTATTCTATTCAGCCTGTCACCAGTGATCAAATGGGCTCTTATCATGTATTTTTAGGTCCTCAAAGTCAATTTTTTTTCATTTCATTAGGTTTTCAAATAAAAAATTGGTCACTGGATAGTGTGTCTAGGGATATTTCCACTCCTTTCGTAATTTTTACAAGCTGGTCCTTGTCATCACTCAGTTGAGTGTACCATCATTGAAAGGTCATCATTATCAATTCAGTCATCATTATCATGATTTCATTTAGCTTAGTGTCTCCATTAGGTCATTAGGGTTTCAGTCATACCAAATATGTCATTCCACACATAAAATCCAACAATGGAGGGGTGGTAATAGGTAAATTTGTTCAATAAAGTTTGGTTTCAAATGAAATTCATGTTTCAAATATGTAATAAGTTCATCATGGTCCTAAAGTTGCAAAGAAAGTGTCAAAGTTACAAGTTTTCAAAGAAAAATGAAAAGGACATGTAGTGGGCCATCCCACTACCATGAAGAAAAGTGACCACCACAAGCTATAAAAGACCAATTCAAGCTCATTTTCTCATTCACCTCATTGAATAAGAGCTCTCATTCATCACCAAGTGAAATTTCAACAATTTCAAGTAAAAAACATTCAAAAATTTGATGCCAAAGCAACCAAGTTTTGCTTTCTAGGCTCCACGCTACGCTTTCTTCCAAACACTACGTTTTCTCTCTTGGAGGCATCAAATCAATTTATGAAGGGTTATGAAGGCTACCAAGGTGTCTAGAATCTATGTACAAGTAAGTTACACCTCATAAAACCTCTCCTTGCTGCTCTTGTACATGTAAGTTACACCTCATAAAACCCCTCCTTGTAGCTCAACTTCATTTATTTACTGTGTAAACCCACCATTGGCCCCTACGTTGTGTTTTAGTGGCTGTCCCATCCTTTCCAATTTTTCAAGGTAAGCGCACTCTCCCACAAATGTTTCACCCTCCCTCACACCAAAAACCATCTCCCATAGCCTTTACACCCTCTCATTCCCATTTCCTAAGCCCCAAACCCTAAACCCTAGCTTAATTCTGCAATTTTGGGCAGTTTTCCTAGCTAGGACTATGTAAAAATTTCCTAGCTCAATTCCCTTACTCATTTCACTCTATTTCACTTCATAAAGTTCCCTAAAACCCCTATCCATCTCCCTAAATTTTCCTACTGCCATCTCCCTTTCATAACCGCTTCATCCTATCCCTTTTCTCCCTTCCCCTGTCCTATTAGGGTTTTTCCCCTTACAAACAATCAAATGGAGGAGAAGAAGTCTTACAATAAGGGAGGCCAGGTGATAATGCATGAGCCCTTAACCAATCTTGAAATTATGTCTTCACCACTATCCAAGCATTGCTTTCAAGGAGCACGATGTCTTCATTTTTGTGAAAAAGTTGAGAGAGTCAAATACAATGCCACATTGACCAAATTTTTTGCCACTCAGCTTAAAAAGGATAAATTAATGATTACAAGGGTTAATTTCACTATATGAACTTATGTAGTAGCTGAGGCCACAGGGATACCAAATCACGGTGAAAAATGGTTTAAGAACCAAGACCTAAAACTTCAAAATTACCAGCCCTATCTTAGAAGACATTATCAACAACATATGAAGAAGATTTTTCCTGTTGGGCACCTCCTTGAGAAGTATACACCATTAATGAAGATCATCATGAAGTACTTCACCTATGAGGGAATATTTTATAGACTATATGGATATCATGCCAGACTTATCATGCATTTCACGGGGGTAAAGCCACTAAATTTTCCATATTACCTCTACAAAATTTTGGCAAAGAAGGAAGAAAAAGTTCAACATAAGCATAATAGTCTTGAAAGCAACCTCTTTCACCATGGTCTTATCAAAATCATTTTTTACACCATCTTGAGCAGAAGAGCATCACTTGGGAATCCTTCATGCAAGAAGATGTATTTTTGTCTTCTAGTAGCCAACCTACTAGCCCTAGTTCACCATCAACACCATCAGCACCATCAACACCATCTAGACATGTGGAGGTTGGCTCACCTAGCGTAGTTTTAGCGAGGAGGAAGATTGAGGTCACTCAGACATACTGGGGAGGAATAATTATTTTTTTTTCTCCTCAAATTGAGGAAGGGGCCAATCCCACATCGGCAGAGCAGGGATTACATTTACAACATGAGACATCTTTGTATGATGAGGAGATCATCCATCATGACATTGAAATAGTAGACTTGGAGGCCAATGAAGAACATGAAAACATAGAGAGGGTCACTAAGGAAAAATATTCTTAGATCAAAGAGCTCAAGGACAATTTGGCAAGGGCTAATTTCATAATTTCCTTCCTAGAGAAAGAGAACAATTAATTGAAGGAAAAACAATTGTCTTTAGAGAAAAGTAAGTTTGAAGCTAGTATACATGATGTGAAAGGCAAAGAAATGGTTGATGCTGAATATTAAAAAAAACATTAAGAGAAGGTGACAAGGAAGAGGCCAGGGACCATGGGTCTCAGAAGAGCATTTCAGAAAAAAAAGAGAAAATCCACCAGATGAAGAGTTGACATTTGAAGAAAGGATAGCCATGGAAATCATCGAAAACATGGAGTTTTGGCTTGAGAAATTCAATATTCACTTGGAGAATCTCCTTGAAAAGGCTAACAGAGACAAAAAGATTCACAAACACATGGCTGACCACTACTACACAAGAAATAATACTTGCAATGTCAAAGTCAAACAATTGCAAGCAAAGATAAAGGAAAACCAAAAAAATCAAAAGGAGAAGGATAGCTTGGAGATACTTGTTGATGCTTCCTTAGTTTCATAACATACCTTATCAAGCATCTTTGGACCGATTTTTAGGATCTTTGGAGAAAATTTTGATTTTTGTTAGTTTTTGGTCAAAATTGGAAATTTTGAAAACCAGTCACACTGGAAAAAACATAGCGTGGGCCACGCTACGCTTTTGTTGGGGGGTACAATGGATGAAAAATCGACATTTTTGGATTCCTTTTGATGAGTGCATCAATCCTAGTTAGTGGTTGAGCCATGTTAGCCACTTTTGGAGGGTCAAAATGCCCAAAAACATGCAAAAAATCAGCTTTCTGCCCTGTTTTTGGAGGCTTCGCTATGTTTTCTGATTAATATTGGGATAATGAAGATTTGGATGGAAATAAGCCACCTTTTTGAGTGCTTGATGAGCCTATCATGTAGCAGACATCCAAAGCTTTCCATAGCATATTTCAGATCAGAATTTGGACACCTAGAAGGCCTTCAAATTGTCATTTTCCTCAGCTCGCTACACTTTCTCCAGAAGGCATTTTTCACGAGCTGTTTGACCTAGTTTGAATTTTTACATATGTAATTGATGAATGTTGGTGATTGTTTTATGTCATGAGGTGTAATTGAGTTGATAAATAGTGAGATAGGGTAGATACATGTTTGTTAATGTAATTTTGGTCAAATGTATCTAGTTTCCTATGAGGAGGTGAATTGGTTGAGCTCCACTAGACATTAGGGTTTTGTTGAGAATATCATGTAATCAGCTCCAAAAATGATGGGTTCGACCCCTGAGAGAGTAGAGATGTTCTTTTGGTCTATATATATCATTTCCAAAGTCATTTGACTAGTTGGACATCAGTGGATTGTAAATATTGTAGCTTGTACTTTCACTTTCATATTCAGAAATCAAAGGATGCAGTTGCAACTATTATCTAGGAATTCATGTGCAAAGGATGCAGTTGCAACTATTATCTAGGAATTCATGTGCAATGATTTTATGATCATGTATTTTCTCTGTTATAGTCTTTATTGAATGATATATATATCCTCTTTCCATATCTTATATCTTTAGTGGCTTTCCTTACAGTTCATAGGCATAATTCTATTGATTTATCTTTGTTTATATGGAAATTTCATCGTGTGTTTCATGCTTACAGTTTAATGAATTCATGAATGAAAATGCTCATTAAATCCCTATACTCTTTCAGACTCACCACCATACGTAAAAAACCCTAAATCCATCATATATCCATTTCTACCTTGCTCCTTTATATTTTTGCAGTTGTAAACCCTTTGATACCTAAACCTAGCTACATGGTTTCATCCCTGATCCATCATCAAACCCTAAAATATTCAAAACCTACTTGAGCCTATCATATTTAGCCTAATATCCTTCATGTCACAGTCAATATTTGACTGTGATCACATAGAGAGAGCCCTCTCAGCTCAGTAGGGCTATATATTAGGTCAAATTAGTATGTGGTTACCTTTTTCAGTTTCCTTTTCAGCCTTCGGAGAACTGGTGGAGTGCTAAAATTTTGGTGTCGTTGATGGGGAACAAAGTGATAGATCTTCCATTGGTGTACTATTATTTTTCATTGAATTCTGGGCCTGTGGGTGATAGGCCCTAGTGTTCATGAAGGCTGATTCAAATTGTAGAGAGCCGAGGTGCAGAAAGCAAGAATACACTGGCTCAGAAAAGATACACAAGGTCAAACCCTAATCCACATCTATCTTCTCCAGTTGAAGATCCAAAGAAAATCATCAGAAATCAAAGATCTCAACACTTAGAGATTCAATCAGGTTCATCTTCATTGGTAAGGTCTACATCATTTCCTACAAAAATATTGTCACTTGAAGATATTCCATTCGATTTGAAATTTGAATTATCTCTCTTTAGATCAAAGTCAGAAACTTCCTTGTTTGAAATAGTGTTTGATCCCTTGAGGTTGTCTGAAGTTACATCATTATCTGAAATAGTGTTTGATTCCCTAAAGCTTGAAGGTAGTAATTTATCTAAAGAATCCAAACCTGAGTCAGATTTGATAGGAAGGTCTAGATTCAGTTTGATAAACTTGAAACATTAGCCAACCAACTCCAATATACATCTGAGAAAGATATCATCCAGTATCAACAAAGACTTTGTTTACTCCAACACCATCTCAATCAATTGTTGCCACTTCTTCCGTCCCTTCTACATCTTTTCATCTTCATAAACCTTCTAAATCTACCCCTTCGGCCCATTGTTACTCCTGCACCACACTCAACAAGGTTCATGGTGAGATTTTCACCTCTAGTTTTACCTGGTCAACTTGCACCCTTACCACAAGGCTATGGTCAAAGAATTCCTCTCATTGATGAAACCTCAGAGATTAGTGCCAGATAAAACCTAGTGAAAGTCACTGATTTCATTGATTTAGAAGCGATTGATGTTGATGATGAAAAAATGAGGATCATTTCCCAAGGCTTCTCCGAGGATGTAAAAACATGGTTCCTTTATTTTACTTCCCATTTCATAGAAAATCTGGAATAGTTAACGGATGCATTTATAACTAGATGGGAAGTGAAAAATAATCCACTTTAGATTATTTTCGAATATGAGTTTGTTCAGGATTTTAGTGCTCGCTTTAAACGGGTATATAACTCAATCCCTAATGATATCAAGCCTCATCTGTTGAAAATGAAACAAGATGATGGAGCTTAGTGAAATGAAGTCGCCTTCACTAAGTGGGCCCGTAGGCTATTTTTGGCGCAAAGTCTATTTTTAGACTATGTCTATTTTTAGACATATGGAGCATGGTCTAGGAGTTGCAGTATGCTATTCTTGGATGATTGGTAGATTTGGTAAAAATAGATGGACCTCTAAAAAGACATACAAGTCGAAGTCTATTTTTAGACCGCCTGTCCAAAAATAGGTCAGTCAAATATTATTAGCCCTTAATAATATTTGGACTATAAACTTCAGTTTATTATCTTACAGCACTTTAGTTGGAGCTACGGATGTGGCCCATGCACCTGACAGAAGGAATTACACTATTCCTAGGGGTTTGGTGAGCTCATGCATGGTTGACTTCAGTTAGAACTCAAGTGGCGGAGTTTGGTGGAGTTGATGAGACAGTTGGTGGAGTTGTGTTCGGTTTAACTTAGTTGAACTAGTGGTATTTAGTCTAACTGACAAATACACTAGTAATGAGTGGAGTGAATTAAATATTATTTAATTCATTAATTATTAACTCATTATTCAATTCAAGAACACATCAGTTCACTACAGTGCATGGACAGTTCAGTGGAGACCAGTGGAAGAGGTAGATGAAAGGGTGAGTTTGCTATTAGTTGCGATAGCAGTTGTGCATGAGATTTGCACAAGCATTGGAGGAGATTTCCCATGAGGATTGCGCATTTGAAGACAAGGATATTCAAACTTGGATCTCTCATTGAACCAATTTGGATTGCGCAGTAGAGGCAGGCAATTAGTGGATGAGTTTTGAACCTGTGACTTGTTCAAAACTAAGCTAGTTTGTGTGTAACTTTTGGAGACAGTACTGAGTACTTGTGAGGAGTATTGTACTGAGATTGTTACATGTTCTCTTCTATTATAATATACAAAATAGCTGGGGGTTTTCAACTATAAGCTTTCCCCATTACATATTGTGTTTATGTGCGCATGCGACTGTTTCTATTTCCGCAAATTGATGATTTATTGTAGAAGAGGTTATGTGTTATGCATGAATTCGAATTAGTGTATGACCAGGATAATCTCAGTGGATAAATCTTCATTATTCAGAAAATTTCTACATCATCTAGGTTTGGTTCTCTTGCAATATCCAGATGCTTTTGATCTGAATATGTCATATCAAATTCGAGAAAGAAGCCCTGCAACACTTGAGGAGATGCAAAAAAATGCAGTTAGTGTTGAAGAAAATTTGACGATAAAAAATTCAAAGACCAAAGGTGAAATAAAGGTGAAAATCAAGGAAGAACCATCCACATCCTCTAATGCCAAATTGGATAATATGATCAGGACTATGGAGAGAATGGTGGATAGAATGTCTATCACTGAAAGGCAATCAGAAACATAGGTTCGAAATCCTAATTTCCGAGGTCAACAACATTAGCCTCAGTTTAGGATTAAATAGAGGGAACAAAGAGCTCCAGAGAAACCAACACAACAGAAGATCCACACTCCTTTGTAGTAGAATTATTCTCAAGGGATTGAAGAGGAAGATGATATTGTAGAAAGAATCATTTCTTCATAGAAGATGGACAACCTATTTTCCTTACAGAGCATGAAGAATACATTGAGAAAACATATTTACCGAAAGATGAGGACTATATGCTTGCAAATGATGATGAGTTGGAGGTCAAATCTGACGACTATCGACGAGGTTATCTTAATGCTCTCAGCTTAAAATAGAGACAATATTCTTTGAGAAAATGAGATGTTCCTATCACTCCTATTCAGAAGAGGACAACTTATCAAAAATATACTCAGCCCAAGCAAAATCCCCAAGCTAGTCAAAACAAGGAAAATGATCCTACTGCTATGAATCAGAGCAAGAACAATCATAAATCTACAAGTACACCAAACAAAGAAAAATAAGGCCAAAATAAGGAATCTGCAACAAAATACCAACCTGACAAAAGGGACACTGTTGTAAAAGAGGTAGATAAACAATCTAATCTGTTTAGCTTAGAAAATGAAATATCTAAGTTGAAAGTTTTTATCCCCTTGACCGAGTTTGTGAAAAACAACCAATACAAATCTCATGTTCCTAAAATTCTAAAATTAGAACTTATGTCAGATATGGTTAATTTTGAAGATGATCAACCTTAGCTCCTTTTCGGTCCAGCCATAGATGGTCAACTAGAAGATAGTGAAGTTCCCCCATTTTATCTCAGTTTGAGGGTTCATCAATGTATCCTCCATAATGCCATGCTTGATTCCGGAGCTTCTCATAACCAGATGCAAAAGGCCATAATGGAAAATTTGGGCTTGGAAATAACTTGACCTTACCATGATCTTTACTCTTTTGATTCTGGTAGAGTACATTGTCTCGGTATTATAAAATACTTTGTAGTTTCACTTGAACAATTTCTTGCTAAAAGTATCTTAATGGATGTGGTAGTAGCTGATATACCTCCGCAGTATGGAATGCTGCTGTCAAGGTCATGGGGAGAAAATTTAAGAGGTACTTTGCAATTGGATTTATCTTATGCTACCATCCCGGTTTTTGGGCAACTAAGGAAGTTGTATCGGGAGAAAATAATGAAATATATGATCACCAATAAAGAGAATCCAAACAATCACCCTATCAATTCTGTACATATTGATCTTGAGTCCTTTATTTTTTTTAATGATAGCAGTTTTGATGATTTAGATAACTAAATTATAGAAGTTGAAGAAATTCCAGAAATTTCAAATAGTGTCCGAGCAGTTTTGGATGAGGGACAAGGCAATCAGCCTAGTACTTCAGAGCAGATATCAGAAATATCAGAAAAAGGAACTGATCAGGTTGAAAGAGTGGCCCAAAAGGAAGAAACAAATTAAAACTGCAAAATTCCAGCTTCCTGATGATGAGAATAGTCTTTGGACCATGGTTTCAATGGTGCCTTAGGGAAATATAGGGAAAACATCTGAATCTGGATTCGTAGTCCACTTCATCAATGAGATAAAATTCCAAAAAATGTGAGATTGTGTTCCTATAAGTTAGCTTTCGATTTCTCCAATAATGAAGCTGAGTATGAGGCATTGATCATCGACCTTAAAATTATGAAAAAGTTAGGTGCAAAGAGAATTTCTGTTTATGGCGACTTCGAGCTTGTAATTAAGCATGTAAAAGGGGAATACAAGGCAAAGCATCCAAGGATGAGAGCATACATAAATGTTGTACTTGACATTCTCAAAATGTTTTCTGAATATGCATTGTCGGTCATTCCAAGAAGTCAGAATATTATCGTAGATTAACTTGCCAGATCAGTAAGTAACTTTAATATTCCAAAATTCTCTAATAAGAAGTTTGAAATTCATGTCAAACACCAACAAACTATCCCTGACAACTTGAGGTATTGGCAAGTGTTCTGAGATGACAAATAGGTGAATAAATTTCTGCAGATGGAAGGTGAGTTTGAAAATTCTTATATTGATGAATTATATGATAAATATGATCAAGTGATCGGGGCTACTCAAGTTGATCTGTTGCAACTTAAAGCCAACCATGGTTCATACCAAGAAAGGTGTCGAAGATGTGAATATTGTAACATCATACAATCCCAAAATGGTTAAGTTTTCCAAGTCCTTATCTCTAGAGATGAAAGATAAATACATAGCCTTGTTATTTGAATTTTATGATGTATTTGCTTTGGACTATGCAGATCCGAAAGTATATGACAGAAATATCATCCAACATACAATTCTGGTCAAGCCTTATCAAAATCCCTTCAGAAAAAAGTTGAGAATAATTAACCCAATATTATTACTGTCAATAGAGAAAGAGGTAAACCACCTCTTTAAATATGGTATCATTGTTCCCATTATATTTTCAGAATGGATGTCAAATCTTGTTCCGGTGAGAAAGAAAATGGAAGAGATCCGTCTTTGTATTGATTTCAAAAACTTGAATAAGGTGTCTTTAAAAGATAGCTATCCCCTTCCTAAGGTGGACCATATCCTACAGAGAGTGGTTGGGTCCTCTCGAATGTCGCTTCTTGATGGATATTCGGGATATAATCAAATCTTAGTGCATAAGGATGACCAAGACAAAAATGCTTTCACGACAGCTTGGGGCACATTCAAGTATGCCAAAATGCCTTTTGGGCTCAAGAATGCAGGAGCCACTTTTCAGCAGGCTATGGACATTGCTTTCACAAATGAGAAAGATGTTTTTCTAGTAGTGTACCTTGATGATTTGACTGTTTTCTCCCATTCTGATGATGAGCATTTATATCATTTGAGAGTTGTATTTCAGAAGTGCAGAAAGTTTGGGATTTCACTCAATCGCAAAAAGAGTTTTTTTTCCATGGAGGAGGGCAAGCTTCTTGGCCATATCATCTCCAAATATGGTATCTGTATTGATCCCTCTCGGATTGAAGCTATTCAACAAATAGATTTTACACACAACAAAAAGGAGATCCAAGCCTTTAATGGTAAGATTAATTTCTTGAGAAGATTTATCCCAAACCTTGTAGATCATCTTCGAGAGATGATCGATATGCTCAAAAATGACAGCGAAGTAAGTTGGTCAGAGGATGCTAAAAATTCATTTAATTTAGTTAAGTTTGCTTTGACGACAACGCCTATTTTGATCAGCCCTAGATATACCATTGATTTCATCATCATTTCATTTGCCTCTGAACATACTTTGGTTGAAGTTTTGATGCAAAATAAGGATAAGACCAAGCAAACCATTTCTTTCTTCAGCTGTACCATTAGAGATGATGCCCTTAGATATAATATTATTGAGAAGAAATCCTTGGCCCTGGTAAAGGCATTGAAATACTTTCGAGTGTATATCCTTCATTCACATATTCTAGCCTATGTTCCTAAAGCAACAATGAAGGATGTCCTAATGCAAACTGATCCGAAAGGCAGAAGAGGAAAGTGGATAGCCTCTATGCTAGAGTATGACCTCGAGATCAAGCCTTCAAAGTTTATCAAAGGTCAGGGATTGGCCAAGATGATGGTTGAATCTATTTTACATGCACATTATATCAACCTGATTTCAGTTTTGTCTGAAGAATAAGATGATGGCTCACTCATACAGGTATCAAAATTTTTTCTATCTTCTCCTTGATATGATGACATTATTTATGTTCTTCAGCATCTTAATCCTCCGCCAGACATGTCTAAAGGCAAGGGTAGATCATTAAAGTCAAAAGCTTCCAAGTACTGCATTTTAACAATGCTCTATATTGGAAAGACCCCAGGAGGTGTCTTGCTTAATTTTCTAGTAGAAAATGAAGCCAAGGAGGTAATGAGTGATTTCCACAAGGGAGATTGTGGAGTTCATTTTTTTTGGAAAACTATGGAAAATAAAGTGTTGAGAGCAGGTTATTATTGGCCTACTCTCTTTGCTGATTTATATAAAACCGTGATGAGTTGTCACGAATGCCATATATTTCAAGGTAGGAGGAAGCTTCTTCTACTGCCTTTGCAACCCATATCTGTGCAAGCACCACTTCAACAATTGGGCCTTGATTTCATTGGAGAAATCCACCTTGCATCTTCTTCCCAACATAAGTGGATCTTTACAACTACCGAATACTTCACCAAATGGATTGAAACGATCCCAACGAGGAAAGATACTGATTTAGTCATTATTCAGTTTTTAGAGACTAATATTTTGTCTCAATTTGGCTGTCCCCACAAAATAATTATAGACAATATGACTGCATTCAAATCCGAGAAAATGGTTGAGTTTTGTGAGAAATACAACGTCAAATTGGGTCACTCGATCGCATATTATCCACAAGGTAATGGATTGGTTGAATCTTCAAACAAATCTTTTCTCAGCATTATAAAGAAGATGTTGGAGGTGAACAAGAAAAATTTTCATAAAGAAATGATCAATTTCTTGTGGGCGGACAGATTAAGTAGAAAAAAGTCAATAGGTATGTCTCCTTTTCAATTGGTATATGGAGTCAACATACTTTTCCGTATATCACTTACAGTCCCAGTTATAAAATTATTACAGTAAGAAAGTAGTGAAATGAATTATGTGTAGCGATGGATCAATCAGATGATTCATCTCCAGCAAACCAGGGATGAGGTGTTTCAAATCACCTCTAAGCTTCAAGAGAGAATTAAGAAGGTATATGACCATAAGAAAAAGGCATATTATTTCAAAATTGGTGATGTGGTCCTCCATTGGGATGATATAAATGAAGAGAAAGGGAAACACGATAAATTTGAGAACTTATGAAAGGGACCATACAAAATTTCAGCCTTAAGAGGATAGCATGCTTATCTATTGGAGGAAATGAATGGAGAAGATTGCATAGGAGGATCATTCAATGGTAGGCTTCTCAAGCACTACCTTTTCTTAGCAGATTTCTGATGCTTCTTAAAATTATTGTACATATCAGTTTATTTTTTCTTCCAAAGTGTGAAGTGGAGAATCATCGGAGCTTGGAGCCTGAAGTGAAGGACATAAAGTTCCATTGGTTTGTTGTTGATTTCTAAGTTCAGTAAAATTCAAGTCAGTGTAGTTTTGAGTTAGTTTTCATTATTTAGTATCGTCTTTTGATTTTGACTCCATGCCCAATGGTTAGAATACTTGGTCTACGGTGTTCTTGACACCTCCAAGGAGTTGCCATCCCAAGTTGGAGCCAATGTTAGTGTCAGACTGTTCAACCTGTCACCAGTGATCAAATGGGCTCTTATCATGTCTTGTTAGGTCCTCAAAGTCAAATTTTTGTCATTTCATTAGGTTTTCAAATAAATTTTTTGTCATTGGATAGTGTGTCTAGGGCTATTTCCATTCCTTTAAAAAATTTTACATGTCAGTCCTTGTCACCACTCAGTTGAGTGTAACATCATTGAAAGTTCATCATTATCACTTCAGTCATCATCATCATGATTCCATTTAGCTCAGTGTCTCCATTAGGTCATTAGGGTTCCAGTCATACAAAATATGTCGTTCCATGCATAAAATCTGGCAATGGAGGAGTGGTAATATGTAGATTTGTTCAATAAATTTTCGTTTCAAATGTAATTCATGTTTCAAATATGTAATACACTCATCCTGTTCCTAAAGCTCCAAAGAAAATGTCAAAGTTACAAGTTTTCAAATCAAAGTGAAAAGGACATGTAGTGGGCCATCCCACTACCATGAAGAAAAGTGACCACTACAAGCTATAAAAGACCAATTAAAGCTCATTTTCTCATTCACCTCATTGAAGAAGAGCTATGATTCATCACCAAGTGCAATTTCAGTAATTTCAAGTCAAAAACATTCCAAAATTTGATGCCAAAGCAGCGACGCTGCGCTTTCTAGGCTCCATGCTACGCTTTCTTCCAAACGCTATGTTTTCTCTCTTGGAGGCATCAAATAAATTTCTGAAGGCTTATGAAGGTTTTTAAGGTGTCTAGAATCAGTGGAAAAGTAAGTTACACCTCAAAACACCCCTCCTTGTAGCTCAATTTCATTGATTTTGTTTGTAAACCCACCAGAACCTACACTATGTTTTAGTGGTTGGTCCATATTTTACAATTTTTCAAGGTAAAAATACTCTCCCATGGACTTGTTACCCTCCCTCACACCCAAAAACATCTCCCATAGACTTTACACCCTCTCATTTCCATTTTAGGCCCTAAACCCTAAACCCTAGCCCAATTCTACAATTTTGGGCAGTTTTCCTAGCTAGGACTGTGTAAAAATTTCCTGTCTCAATTCCCTTACTCATTTTACTCCATTTCACTTCCTAAAGTTCCCTAAAACCCCTGTCCATCTTCCTAAATTTTCCTACTCCCATCTCCCTTCCCTAACCCCTTCATCCTATCCCTTTTCTCCCTTCCCTTGTTTTTTCCTATTAGGGTTTTTCGCCTTGCAAACAATCAAATGGAGGAGAAGAAGTCTTAAAATAAGGGAGGCTAGGTAATAAGACATGAGCCCTTAACCACTCTTGAAATTATGTATCACCACTATCCAAGCATTGTTTTCAAGGATTATGATGTCTTCCTTTTTGTGAAAAAGTTGAGAGAATCAAATACAATGCCACATTGACCAAATTGTTTTCCACTCAACTCAAAAAGGATAAAGTAATGATTGCAGGGATTACTTTCACTATATCCACTGATGTAGTAGCTGAGGCCACAGGGATACCCACTCATGGTGAAAAATGGTTTAAGAACCAAGACCTAGACCTTCAAAATTACCAGCCTTATCTTAGAAGACATTGTCAACAACATATGAAGAATTGTTTTCTAGTTGGGCACCTCCTTGAGAAGTATACACCACTAATGAAGATCATCATGAAGTAATTCACCTATGAGGGAAGATTTTCTAGAATATATGGGTATCATGTCAGACTTATCATGCATTTCACATGGGTAAAGCCACTAAATTTTCCCTATTACCTCTACAAAAGTTTGGAAAAGATGGCAGAAAAGGTTCAGCATAAGAAGATTAGTCTTGAAAGTAGCATCTTTAACCATGCTCTTATCAAAACCATTGTTTTACACCCAATTGCGTAGAAGAGCATCATTTTGGAAACTTTCATGCAAGCAGATGTATTTTTGTCTTCTAGTAGCTAGCCTACTAGTTCTAGTTCACCATCAACACCATGAGCACCATCAACACCATCTAGACATGTGGAGGTTGGATCACCCAACACAATTTCAGTGAGGAGGAAGATTGAGGTCACTTGGAAATACCATAGAGGAAGAAGGCTTGTGTTTTCTCCTCAGATTGAGAAGGGGCCAAGCCCACATCAATAGAGCAGGGATTACATTTACAACATGAGACATATTTGCATGATGAAGAGATCATCCATCATGACATTGACATAGTAGAATTGGAGGCCAATGAAGAACATGAAAACGTAGAGAGGATCATTAAGTACAAATATTCTCATATCAAAGAGCTCAAGGAAAAATTGGTAAGGGTTAACTTCATAATTTCCTTCCTAGAGCAAAAGAACAATATGTTGAAGGCAAAACAATTGTCTTTAGAGAAAAGTCAGTTTGAAGCTAGTATGCATGATGTGAAAGGCAAAGCAATGGCTGACACTGAAGATTCAAAAAAGCATGAAGAGCAAGTGACAAGGAAGAGGCCAAGGACCATGGGTCTCAAAAGAGCACTTCAGAAAGAAAAAGAGCAAAATCCACCAGATGAAGAGTTGACATTTGAAGAAAGGATAACCATGGAATCAATGAAAAGAGGGAGTTTTGGCATGATAAAGTCAATATTCAATTCGAGAAGCTCCTTGAAAAGGCTAACAAAGACAACAAGATGCAAAGCACATGCTTGACCACTACTACAAAAGAAATACGATTTGCAATGTTAAAGTCAAACAATTGCAAGCAAAGCTAAAGGAAACCCTAAAAAGTCAAAAGGAGAAGGATGACTTGGAGATACTTTCTAATGCTTTCTTAGTGAAATAAAATACCTTATCAAACATCTCTGGACCAATTTTGAGGAGTTTTGGAGCAAATTTTGATTTTTGTCAGTTTTTGGTCAAAATTGCAAATTTTGAATCCAGTCACACTGGCAAAAGCATAGAGTGGGCCACGCTATGCTTTTGTTGGGGGGATCCATTGGATGAAAAATCAACATTTTTGAATTCCTCTTGATGATTACATCAATCCTAGTCAGCGGTTGAGCCATGTAAACCACTTTTGGAGGGTCAAAATGCCAAAAAACATGCAAAAAATCACCTTTATGCCCTGTTTTTGGATGCTTCACTACGCTTTCTGAGTACTATTGGGAGAATTAATATTTGGAGGGATATAAGCCACATTTTTGAGTGCTTGATGATTCTATCATGTAGTGGAAATCCACATATTTCCATCGCATCTTTCAGATCAGGATTTTCATACTTGGAAGGTCTTCAAATTGTCATTTTCCTCAGCTCGCTACGCTTTCTCCAGATTTCGCTACGCTTTCCCCAAAAGGCATTTTTCACAGGTTGTTTGACCTAGTTTGAATTTTTACCGATATAATTGATGAATGATGATGATTTTGTGATGTCATGAGGTGTAATTGAGCTAGTAAATAGTGAAATAAGGTAGATACATGCTTGTTAATGTAATTTTGGTCAAATGTATCTAGTTTCCTATGATGAGGTCAATTGGTTGACCTCCACTAGACATTAGGTTTTTGTTGAGCATGTCATGTAATCAGCTCCACAAATGATGGATTTGACCCCTATGACATGCCTCTAAATTAGACATAAATTAAGGCCAATCTAACCTTTCTTAGGCCCATCTACCTCTCTTCTGCACATAAAAATATATATTAAATCTCTCCTTCTGCACTTAATAATGTTTTCTTATGCTTTAATATGTTCTTAGGAAGGATTAAAGGTAATTGCATATTTGTGCCTAATATTGGTTATTTTTGTAGAACATTGTGAGAATATTTGGTAGATTATGCAGATTTGGAGAAGGAGATAATTTAGGGACTTGCTCCCTGCCACTGGAAGATCAAGATTGAAGAATAAATGAGCACAATATCAGGAAATTAGGGAGAAATCTTGGAGATATTCAAGGGGATTGTCCACCCTCCTTAAATCTCAAAGGCAACCAAAGGATCCTCATGACATATCCTCCAACAATTTGAATTCCAGAGGTAGCCAAGCAACTCAAGACCAAGTGCACTCAAGCCATACTTTACTTGGAGTCAAGTGGACTCATTACCTATTTTTTAGGGAGCTATTGTTAGTTGCCCTTCAGGATTAAAAAAGTTGATCAAGAGCTAATTAGGGTCGATTCTAGGGGATTCTGGTCCATTCGATGCAGTCCATTCCATTCCATTTTCATTCCATTCCATACCATGCCATTCATTTTCCATTATATTAGGCTTTTTTTGTTTAAGACCTTCGAGATGTAATAATATTGCATTTTTAATGCAATGAGTATTCAAATGAGTTTTTATTGATATAGTTCCATAGAGTTGGGCTCGTGGGTTAGGGCCCAACCCATGTGCCTCAACTTCTCTGTTGTTTTCGTTCTTTCCTTTCTGTCAGTTAGCTAGTTTTGTTTATGTCAGTTAGCTATTTTTGTTTTTGTCTTTTATTTAATATTGCTTCTGATAGTTTCAAGTTGCTGTTTTGAATTACTGTTATAGGTTTTCATTTGCTTATGAGTAAGAGAATAGAGGATAAAAATCTAAATGTTGAGGATCTAGAATTCCCTTCTCATCTTTGGCAATAGAGCTCGAGGGGGGTAGAATTTCCCACAGGCCAAAAAACTGCTTTATGTTCACTGTTTTTATCACACACTCGTCTGTTTTTTTGCATAAGTAGGCAGGATTGATTGTAGGTACAAGAATCTTCACCTGGAAGAAGTTCATTAACACCTCCCTGCTTCATTTCCTATCTCCCTTCCATATCTACTGTTACGCTTCTATTCCCTTCTATTTCACTTATTGCAGCAGTCACACCCTTTTTATTCACAAAAACCATCAAAGTTGGACCTCTGCCCTTGCTCCTCGAACTTCCCGCTACCGTACTTCGCCTTTTCGCAAATCACACTTCACATCTTTTTCCTTTTTCCTTTTAAGACTTACTGTTCCTGTCTTCTGATTACGATATTGGTATCACACTTTGCCACCTGTCCCACCACCACGTCATCTGACTCATCGCAACCTTTAGCCTTTTCACAAATCACACTTCGTAATATTTTTTTTTTTTTTTAAGACTTACCTCTCCAAATGTCGATTTGCGATAACTCTCTGTACTCTACTGCATCGTACATTGCAAATCACATCTTTTACTTGGTTCTTGTAACATGTTTTGCTCCCAACGCCGATTGCGATATTGGTATCGCGCTCTGCCACTGGTCCCACCGCCATGTTATCCCATCACATTTCGCAATTTTCTCCCACTCCCGAACAACACTTACACTACCCCTCCGACTTTGCGATATTGCGATTGTGATATCGCATATTGCATATCACATTGCTAGCCCTCCATCGCAACTCCACCATCACACTTTTTAAATAATTCCGCTCTAGAGAATTTTTGCACCATAATAAATATTTAATAAGGTTTAAACTCGCTCTTTCCACGTCTAAAACTTGTTTCATGTGTTGAGCCCTCCATTAGTACCTTTAGCCCATTTTCCTCCAAACTGCAAGCCACACTTTGTCAAGTATAGTTTATCATAACTTAGCTTCATGGATAGAAGCATGGTAGATAGAGCATAAGAAAAGTAGGGTGTGTTTAGCCGATTGGCCAAGTTAAGTGTGATTTAAATTAGTTTCTTTTCTTCCATTTATTTTCAACAAGCTAAATTAGTTTCCTTTCCTGTCATTTCTTTTCAGAAATTTAGTTTAGTTTCCTTTCTATCATTTCCTTTCTATAATTTATTTTAGTTTCATTGAAGTGTGACAGACTTCACTGAGAACCCCTAGAAGTAGCACCATTTCGTAGAGCGGAAGAGGATGACATGAGTAAAATGCATCTGCTGTGTATATAGAACTGCCACCTCCAAGTTTGTACGAACCCCAGGTTGATAAAGTAAAGTAGGGCAACCCCTGGGAGTTGTAGCACTCTTGGTGAAATACCAACGCTCACCACTTTTTGGCGCCGTTGCGAGGGAGGTGTATAGTAGATGCTTTACTTATGTTTTAGCATTATTTTCTGCTTTTGTTTTTTCATGTTGTTTCCAAAATTTTGAAAAATACAAAAAAAAATCTGATTTTCATGCCTCATAGGAGTAGGGATACTCAATTTAAAAAAAAAATTAATTCTCCAATACGAACCCCCCCACTTGACCATGTGGTGCAGCAAGAACCACATCACCATACACTTTTGAAGGTAGAAGAGATGGATGGATATGATGAAAATGAAGAATATCTTATTGGGTTTCCCATTCAAGATATGGACATCAATGTACATATGAAGAACATCCTGTAGAAATTTGAATAATTTGTTGAATTATTCACTGAGATTATCCTGATTACACAATATTAAAGCTTCATGCATAATACATAACCTCTTCTACAATTGATCATCAATATGCGGAAATAGAAAGCAGTCGCATGCGCTCATTAAAACATAATCAAGCACACATATCAACACAGAATGTAATGGGGAAAGCAATAGCTGAAAACCCTCAACTATCTGTATATTATAATGATAGAGAACATGTAACAATACATAGCACAAAGCTCTCATAGCTCTCAGCACTATCTCAATGCTACACACAAAACTAGTTATGAAGATGAACTAGTCACAGGTTCAAATCTCCTCCACAAGTCTGCCTGCCTCTACTGCGCAATCCAATTGATTAATAAATGAGATCCAAGTTCGAATCCCACTAGCTCCAACTGCGCAATCCTCATTGGAAATCTCCATCAATGTGTGTGCAAATCTCATGCACAACCAATAGTCACAACTGATAGTAAACTCGCCCTTTCACCCACCTCTAACACTGGTCTCCACTGAACTGTCCATGCATTGCAGTTAATTGATGTGTTCTTTAGTTGAATTATGAGTTAATAATTAGTGAATTAATTAATAATTAATTCACACCACTCATCACTAGTGTATTTTTCAGTTAGACTAAATACAACTAGTTCAACTAAGTTAAACACAACACAACTCCACCAACTGTCTCATCAACTCCACCAAACTCCGCCACTTGAGTTCTAACTGAAGTCAACCATGCAATAGCTCAACTAACCCTTAGGAAAAGCGTATTTCCTTCTGTCAGCTGCATGTGCCACATCCAAGCATCAAACCGAAGTGCTCCAAGAGGATAAGATAATGTTTATAGTCTAAATATTATTAAGGGTTAATAATATTTGACTGTTCTATTTTTAGCCCGACAGTCTAAAAATAGAAACCGCCCAATGTCTAAAAATAGAGGTCCATCTATTTTTACCAACTCGACCAATCATCCACAAATAGCATCCTACAACTCATAGACCATGATCCATATGTCTAAAAATAGACATAGTCTAAAAATAGACTTTGCGCCAAAAATAGCCTGCGGGCCCACTTAGTGAAGGCGACTTCATTTCACTAAGCTCCATCATATTGTTGCATTTTCAACACTCCCTCTCAACAAGAAATGGATTATCTGCAACCCCTATTCTGCCTTTATGGTATTCAAATTTTCTCTTGGTGAGCGCCTTCGTCAAGATGTCAACATCCTGATCCTCCATGGGAATATATGAAAGTAACATGATTCTCCGCTGCACACAATCTCTGATATGATGGTACCTGATGTCTATTTGTTTGGATCTATCATGAAATACTGGATTAGCCGAGAGTTTAATGCAAATCTGGTTATCACAATAAATCAAAGTAGGATCCAAGTGTGACCCGAACAACTCGACCAGAATCTTCCTCATCCATATGGCCTCGCATGCAGCTAAGCTTGCTACCATATACTCAGCCTCTGCTGAACTGAGTGCCACGGATCTCTGCTTCCTGCTGTACCAAGAAACTGATGTCGATCTGATACTGAAGATCCCTCCAGATGTGCTCTTTCTGTCTGTTGGGCTTCCTGCCCAATTTGCATCCATGAAGCCACATAGCTTCACCTCATCCTCCTGTATGTACCACAAGCCATATCTCGATGTGCCTCTAAGATAACGCAATACATGCTTGCCTGCCTTCCAAAAGAGCTTGGTAGGCTTAAACATAGCTTGCAAAAGATGGTTAACAACATAGCATATATCGGGTCGTGTATTGACCAGATACATAAGCGACCCCACCAACTGTCGATAAACAGTGGCATCCACTACCTCCGCTGAAGTAGCATCCTCCTTCCTCCAACCACCAAAAAGAGGAGTATCAACAGGCTTGCAGCCATGCATGTTGAACTTCTCCAGTATCTCCCGGGCATACTTACCCTGAGAAACAAACAGTCCATCACTGCGCTGCCAGATTTCCAATCCCAGGAAATAATGAAGGAGGCCCAAGTCCTTCATCTCCAACTCTCTAGCAAGATCCTCCTTGCATGAAAGTATCAACAGCTCATCACCCGTCAAAATCAGATCATCTACATACAGTACAATGATCAGAAACTTCCCCTCCACCACAATCTGGTACAGGTTAGGATCCGCCTCACTCTTGGAGAATCCATGTCCAGTGAAATAACTATCTATCCGTGTGTACCAAGCACGAGGTGCTTGTTTCAACCCATACAGTGCTCTCTTGAGTCTGCACACATGCGACTCACTGCTGAAGATCTTGAAACCTTCAGGCTACTATATGTACACCTCCTCCTCAATGAATCCGTTAAGGAACGCAGTCTTCACATCCATCTGATGGATGTGCCACCCCATCTGCGCTGAGAGAGCTAGGATCGTCCGTATGGAAGAGTACCTTGCGATAGGTGCAAAGGTCTCTTCATAATCGATCCCCTCTATCTGTGAGAAGCCTCGGGCAACAAATCTTGCCTTGTACTTCTCCACACTCCCGTCAGCCGCCTGCTTCACTTTGTAGATCCATCGTGAACCCACCACTGATTTCCCTTCCGGTCTTGGGACAATCTCCCATGCACTGTTTCTAACAATTGAATCATACTCTTCCACCATGGCATCTACCCATGTGGGGTCCTCCACAGCTTCCTCGAAAGAGGATGGCTCTGTCACGACACATTTGCTCACAAGAGCCATGTATCTGTACGATCCTGGATCGTCTCTCACCGCGCCGTCGTAGGCGGTCCGAACCTTCGCATCTTGAGCCGGGGCCGCGCTTCTCGTAGCGACTTCCGCCCTCCGATGGCCGGGGTACCGCATGAGGGTCTCTTCCACCCATGAACCCCCGCGGCTGATCCACATCTCCGGGCTCATCCTTAGGAACTAATAGCCTCAACCGCATGCGGTGGCTCCCCGGCTACAAACACTTCATGGCTTTCTCCTCCCCCCGAAGCCGGACACACCTCGTTACCAGTCTTGCGACTGTCTGGAAAATACACACGATAGTTGTGGGGTGTATCAGTGTACCCCACAAATATCCCAACCTCTGCGGTCGTATCCAGCTTCTTCCTGGCATCCTTCGTCACATGCAAGTAGACAGGTGAACCAAAAATCCTCAAATGGGAAATATCAGGTCTCTTACCAGAAAATGCCTCCTCCGGTGTACTCATGCCAAGTATCTTGTGAGGACAACGGTTTTGCACATATACTGCAGTATTGCATGCCTCCACCCACAGGTGAAGGGGTAGGCCCTAATCATGCAACATCGCCCGTGCAGCACCCACGATCATTCTGTTCTTCCGCTCAGCAACCCCATTTTGCTGTAGGTTATGAGGTGCTATGAGCTCTCTCCGAATTCCTTCTGCACTGCAAAAGTCCTTGAATTCAACAGAGATGAATTCACCACCATTGTCGCTCCTAAGAGCCTTCACATGCTTCCCCGATTCCTTCTCAACCAGTGCCTTGAACTCACAGAACTTTGAGTATGTCTCGCTCTTCTTCTGCATGAAGAAGATCCAACACTACCGAGAAAAATCATCAACAAAGATCACATAGTACTTGTGCTTTGCTGTCGAAGGTACTGAGAAAGGTCCACACATGTCTGTGTGAATTCTCTCAAGGATCGTCGTGGCGCGACTATCCTTCTCGTGAAAAGTGGCTTTCACAAATTTTCCTAAGGTACATCCCTTGCACTGATCTGACTGCACAAGAGTGCCCTTAGGAAGCCCAGTAGAAATCTGCTGCAGTATCTTCAAAGCTCCATGGTGAAGGTGGCCCAATCTCCGGTGCCACAGCTCGCCATCATCCCGGATCACCACTCCTTCCGCCTTGCATGCCATTGCTGCGCAGCCATCTACTTGCAGCTGATAAAGGTTCTTGATTCGAACCCCTATCTTCCGGGTTTCTCCAGTTGTCTTACTGCGCAGGAAAGCCTTTCCTTCGCTGAAGACAACATCATACCCCTTGTCTTCTAACATCGCCACAGAGATTAGATTCTTCTTCAATCCTGGAACATGCATCACTTCCTTCAATACAAAGGGTTTACCAGACTCCCTCTCAAAGGAAATGGTACCGATACTGGTCGCACTGTATCTACCATCATCGCCCATCTCGATGTGCACTCCAAGATCCTTAGATCTTTTCTCATCTAGATCTCGAAAACATCCCGATCCCCACCATGTGAAAAGACGCACCACCGTCCAAGAACCATCGATCTCACCACACTTGAGACCAAGCATGCGATCAAAGAAAATCCAGCTCAACTATGAGGCTATGTCTTCCGGGCCGTTACATCCAACAAGATGCTTATTTTTCTTCTTCATGGGACACCTGTGGTACAATATCCGTCATGGTGACAAAGAGCACCCCTCCATCTGGACATGTCTTGCTTTCGCTTAAATTGCACAAGAAGCTTTCTTGCTCTTCCCCTTCTTTGCTTTGGCAGCCAAAGTGCAATTTTCTTCATCAGGTGCCTTTGATGAAGATCCGTCCCTGTTAGTCTGCCTTATCTCCTCTTGCATGAGATCCGATCAAAGTCGCTCCCATCCCGGCAATTTCTCCCGACCATTGACAGAGTCCTGATAGGAATGCCAACTCTTCGGAAGACCAAGGAGAGCCAGGTCCACCAATTCCTCATCATCGACAGTCACCCCCACACTTCCCAACTCATCCCTGCATTGGGTGAACTTCGTGAGGTACTTGGCGATACTGTCGCCTTTCTCCATTTTAATGTTTCTGAGTTTATCCTTGAGCGCCAACTTCCTCTGGTCGCTCTTGCTTTGGAATATATTTGTCAATTATTTCCACATCAAGTATGGAGAAGCCTTTCCATGCAGGCTGGATACAATGTGATCCTTCACGCCCTCCAACAGAATCCTTCGACATTTCACCATCTTCTTTTGCCAAGCTTCAACTTGAGCAGCATCAGTAGGCTTTGGGATCTCAACATCTATGAACTCCTTCAGCCCGTTATCATCTAATACCGCCTCCATTCTGTCCTTCCATGCAACATAATTCGAATTGCCCTCAAGGGCATATTCCAGTCACAAACCGTTGAAAGACATTTCAACTCTAGCACCAAGAAAACTATTGCAAATTCGAATTCCAAATTCTGCTGCAAATTCGAATTCCACCAGCTCAAAACTCAGCTGCTTCTGGATCTGTGAGAACAAATTATTTCTAGCACAGAGATCGACTGTAAGGGAATTTACTGGATATATCACCTTTCAAAGAAAGGATGGACCCGAGGCTACCCGTTCGTTTACGTACCGTTCAATGTAAATAAATGACCACCGTAATAGCATCCGATGATCAATTACGTTCGATACCATGTAGAAATTAAATAATTTGTCAATTATTCAACGATTTTACCTCGATTACACACTATTTAAGCTTCATGCATAATACATAACCTCTTCTACAATTGATCATCAATATGTGGAAATAGAAAGCAGTCGCATGCGCTCATTAAAACATAATCAAGCACACATATCAACACAGGATGTAATGGGGAAAGAAATAGCTGAAAACCCCCAACTATCTGTATATTATAATGATAGAGAGAATGTAACAATACATAGCACAAAGCTCTCACAGCTCTCAACACTATCTCCAAAAGTTACACACAAAACTAGTTAGGAAGATGAACTAGTCACAGGTTCAAATCTCCTCCACAAGTCTGCTTGCCTCTACTGTGCAATCCAGGTTGATTAATGATGAGATCCAAGTTCAAATTCCACTTGCTCCAACTGCGCAATCCTCATTGGAAATCTCCATCAATGTGTGTGCAAATCTCATGCACAGCCAATAGTCACAACTGATAGTACACTCACCCTTTCACCCACCTCTAACACTGGTCTCCACTGAACTGTCCATGCATTGCAGTTAACTGATGTGTTCTTTAGTTGATTTATGAGTTAATCATTAGTGAATTAATTAATAATTAATTCACACCACTCATCACTAGTGTATTTTTCAGTTAGACTAAATACAACTAGTTCAACTAAGTTAAACCGAACACAACTCCACCAACTGTCTCATCAACTCCACCAAACTCTGCCACTTGAGTTCTAACTGAAGTCAAACATGCAATAGCTCAACTAACCCTTAGGAAAAGCGTATTTCCTTCTGTCAGCTGCATGTGCCACATCCAAGCATCAAACTGAAGTGCTCCAAGAGGATAAGATATTGTTTATAGTCTAAATATTATTAAGGGTTAATAATATTTGACTGTTCTATTTTTAGCCCGGCAGTCTAAAAATAGAAACCGCCCAATGTCTAAAAATAAAGGTCCATCTATTTTTACCAACTCGACCAATCATCCATAAATAGCATCCTACAACTCATAGACCATGATCCATATGTCTAAAAATAGACATAGTCTAAAAAATAGACTTTGCGCCAAAAATAGCCTGCGGGCCCACTTAGTGAAGGCGACTTCATTTCACTAAGCTCCATCATCTTGTTGCATTTTCAACACTCCCTCTCAACAAGATATGGATTATCTGCAACCCCTATTCTGCCTCTGTGGAATTCGAATTTGCTCCTGGTGAGCGCCTTCGTCAAGATGTCAGCATCCTGATCCTCCGTGGGAACATATGAAAGTAACATGATTCTCCGTTGCACACAATCTCTGATATGATGGTACCTGATGTCGATGTGTTTGGATCTATCATGAAATACTGGATTAGCCGAGAGTTTAATGCAACTCTGGTTATCACAATAAATCACAGTAGGCTCCAAGTGTGACCCGAACAACCCGACCATAATCTTCCTCATCCATATGGCCTCGCATGCAGCCAAGCTTGCTGCCATATACTCAGCCTCTGCTGAACTGAGTGCCACGGATCTCTGCTTCCTGCTGTACCAAGAAACTGTTGTCGACCCGATACTGAAGATCCCTCCAGATGTGCTCTTTCTGTCCGTTGGGCTCCCTGCCCAATCTGCATCCGTGAAGCCACAAAGCTTCACCTCATCCTCTTGTCTGTACCACAAGCCATATCCTGATGTGCCTCTAAGATAACGCAATACATGCTTGCCTGCCTTCCAGAAGAGCTTGGTAGGCTTAACCATAGCTTGCGAAAGCTGGTTAACAGCATAGCATATATCGGGTCATGTATAGACCAGATACATAAGCGACCCCACCAACTGTCGATAGACAGTGGCATCCACTACCTCCGCTGAAGCAGCATCCTCCTTCCTCCAACCACCAGGAAGAGGAGTGTCAACAGGCTTGCAGCCTTGCATGTTGAACCTCTCCAGAATCTCCCGGGCATACTTGCCCTGAGAAACAAACAGTCCTCCACTGCGCTGCCAAATCTCCAATCTCAGGAAATAATGAAGGATGCCCAAGTCCTTCATCTCAAACTCTCGTGCAAGATCCTCCTTGCATGAAAGTATCAACTGCTCGTCGCCAGTCAAAATCAGATCATCTACATACAGTACGATGATCAACAGCTTCCCCTCCACCACAATCTGGTACAGGTTTGGATCCGCTTCACTCTTGGAGAATCCAAGCCCGGTGAAGTAGCTGTCTATCCGAGTGTACCAAGCACGAGGTGCTTGCTTCAGCCCATACAGTGCTCTCTTGAGTCGGTACACATGCGACTCACTGCTGAAGATCTCAAAACCTTCAGGCTGCTCTATGTACACCTCTTCCTCAATAACTCCATTGAGGAACGCAGTCTTCACATCCATCTGATGAATGTGCCACCCCATCTGCGCTGAGAGAGCAAAGATCGTCCGTATGGAAGAGTACCTTGCGACAGGTGCAAAAGTCTCCTCATAGTCAATCCCCTCGATCTGTGAGAAGCCACGGGCGACAAATCTCGCCTTGTACTTCTCCACACTCCCGCCAGCCGCCTGCTTCACCTTGTAGATCCATCGCGAACCTACAACTGATTTCCCAACCGGTCTTGGGACAATCTCCCATGCACTGTTCCTGATGATCGAATCATATTCTTCGATCATGGCATCAACCCATGCAGGTTCCTCCACAGCTTCCTCAAAAGAGGATGGCTCCGTCACAACACATTGACTCACAAGAGCCATGTATCCAATGTACCGATCCGGTGACTGTCTCTGTCTGCGCTGTGCTGTAGGTGGTCCTACAACCTTCTCTGCATCCCGAGCCAGTCGCTCAGCTTCTGTAGTGCGCATGCGCCCTCTGATGGTTGGCGCTGCCTGGGTGGTTTCTTCCACCTCCTGAACCTCCTCTTGTGGCTGATACACATCCGGAAGCTCCTCCTTAGGAACTAACAGCTCCTCATCTGCATGCAAGTGTAGCTCCCTCTCAAGCGAACACTGCATGGCTTTCTCCTCCTGGAATTTTATATCCCGTCGCACAACAGTCTTGCGACTGTCTGGCACATACACCCGATAGTTGTGAGGTGTATCAGTGTACCCCACAAATATTCCAACTTCAGCAGTTGGATCCAGCTTCCTTCTCGCATCCTTTGTCACATGCATGTAGACAGGAGAACCAAAAATCCGCAAATGGGAAATATCAGGCCTCTTGCCAGAATAAGCCTCCTTCGGTGTACTCATGCCAAGAACCTTGTGAGGACAATGGTTCTGCACATACACTGCTGTATTGCATGCCTCAGCCCACAAGTGAAGGGGTAGGCCCTGATCATGCAACATCGCCCGTGCAGCACCCACGATCGTTCTGTTCTTCCGCTCAGCAACCCCGTTCTTCTGTGGGTTATGGGGTGCGATGAGCTCTCTCCGAATCCCTTCTGCGCTGCAAAATTCCTTGAATTCAGCAGAGATGAATTCACCACCATTGTCGCTCCTAAGAGCCTTCACATGCTTCCCCGATTCCTTCTCAACCAGCGCCTTGAACTCACAAAACTTTGAGTATGTCTCGCTCTTCTTCTGCATGAAGAAGATCCAACATTGCCGAGAAAAATCATCAAAAAAGATCACATAGTACTTGTGCTTTGCTGTCGAAGGTACTGAGAAAGGTCCACACATGTCTGTGTGAATTCTCTCAAGGATCGTCGTGGCGTGACTATCCTTCTCGTGAAAAGTGGCTTTCACAAATTTTCCCAAGGTACACCCCTTGCACTGATCTGACTGCGCAAGAGTGCCCTTAGGAAGCCCAGTATAAATCTGCTGCAGTATCTTCAAAGCTTCATGGTGAAGGTGGCCCAATCTCCGGTGCCACAGCTCGCCCTCATCATCCCGGCTCACCACTTCTCCTGCTTTGCATGCCATAGCTGCGCAGTCATCTACTTGCAACTGATAAAGGTTCTGATTTCGAACCCCTATCTTCTAGGCTCAGCTGTCTTGACTGCCACAGAAAGCCTTTCCGCTGAAGACAACATCATACCCCTTGTCTTCTAACATTGCCACAGAGATCAGATTCTTCTTTAATCCTGGAACATGCATCACTTCCTTCAATACGAAGGGTTTACTAGACTCCCTCTCAAAGGAAATGGCACCGATACCGGTCGCACTGTATCTTGATGTGCACTCCAAGATCTTTCTCATCTAGATCTGAAAACAGATCTCGATCTCCAGTCATGTGAAAAGACGCACCACTGTCCAAGAACCATACTGATCCCATCACACTTGAGACCAAGCATGCGACTTCAAGGAAAATCTAGGCTCAAACTACGAGGCTAAGGCCTCTCCCGCCGCATCCGCAAAGATGCTTATTTTTCTTCTTCTCGCGACAATTTGTGGCATAATGTCCGTGCCGGTGACAAAGGAAAGCACTTCACCTTGGACATGTCCTGCTTCTTGCCTTTCGCACCGGAATGAGAAGCTTTCTTTCTCTCCCCCTTCTTTGCTTTGGCAGCCAAAGCGCAATTTTCTTCATCAGATGCCTTTGATGAAGGTCTATCCCTGGTACTCTGCCTTATCTCCTCTTGCATGAGATCCAACCACAGTCGCTCCCATCCTGGAAATTTCTCCCGACCATTGACAGAGTCCTTATAGGAATGCCAACTCTTCGGAAGACCAAGGAGAGCCAAGTCCACCAAGTCCTCCTCATCGACAGTCACCCCCACACTTCCCAGCTCATCCCTGCATTGGGTGAACTTCGTGAGGTACTTGGGTATGCTGTCGCTTTCTCCATCTTTATGTTTCTGAGTTTATCCTTGAGCGCCAACTTCCTCTGGTCGCTCTTGTTGGAATAGATCTGTCAACGCTTTCCACATCAAGTATGGAGAAGCCTTTCCATGCAGGCTGGATACAATGTGATCCTTCACGCCCTCCAACAAAATCCTTCGACATTTCGCCATCTTCTTTTGCCAAGCTTCAACTTGAGCAGCATCAGTAGGCTTTGGGATTTCAGCATCTATGAACTCCTTCAGCTTGTTATCATCTAATACCGCCTCCATTCTGTCCTTCCATGCAACATAATTCGAACTGCCCTCAAGGGCATATTCCAGCCACAAACCGTTGAAAGACATTTCAACTCTAGCACCAAGAAAAGTATTGCAAATTCGAATTCCAAATTCTGCTGCAAATTCGAATTCCACTAGCTCAAAACTCAGCTACTTCTGGATCTGTGAGAACAAATTATTTCTAGCACAGAGATCGACTGTAAGGGAATTTACTGGATATATCACCTTTCAAAGAAAGGATGGATCCAGAGGCTACCTGGCCCGTTACAGACTCTGTCTACCGAAATAATTGTAATCACTGTAATAGATCCGATGATCAATTATGCTCCGATACCATGTAGAAATTTGAATAATTTGCTGAATTATTCACCGAGATTATCCTGATTACACACTATTTAAGCTTCATGCATAATACATAACCTCTTCTACAATTTATCATCAATATGCGGAAATAGAAAGCAGTCGCATGCGCTCATTAAAACATAATCAAGCACACATATCAACACAGGATGTAATGGGGAAAGCAATAGCTGAAAACCCCCAACTATCTGTATATTATAATGATAGATAACATGTAACAATACATAGCACAAAGCTCTCACAACTCTCAGCACTATCTCAATGCTACACACAAAACTAGTATGGAAAGTGAACTAGTCACAGGTTCAAATCTCCTCCACAAGTCTGCCTGCCTCTACTGCGCAATCCAAGATGAGTAATGATGAGATCCAAGTTCGAATCCCACTAGCTCCAACTGCGCAATCCTCATTGGCAATCTCCATCAATGTGTGTGCAAATCTCATGCATAGCCAATAGTCACAACTGATAGTAGACTCACCCTTTCACCCACCTCTAACATTGGTCTCCACTGAACTGTCCATGCATTGCAGTTAACTGATGTGTTCTTTAGTTGATTTATGAGTTAATAATTAGTGAATTAATTAATAATTAATTCACACCACTCATCACTAGTGTATTTATCAGCTAGACTAAATACAACTAGTTCAACTAAGTTAAACCGAACACAACTCCACCAACTGTCTCATCAACTCCACCAAACTCTGCCACATGAGTTCTAACTGAAGTCAACCATGCAATAGCTCAACCAACCCTTAGGAAAAGCGTATTTCCTTCTGTCAGCTGCATGTGCCACATCCAAGCATCAAACTGAAGTGCTCCAAGAGGAAAAGATAATGTTTATAGTCTAAATATTATTAAGGGTTAATAATATTTGACTGTTCTATTTTTAGCTTGGCAGTCTAAAAATAGAAACCGCCCAATGTCTAAAAATAGAGGTCCATCTATTTTTACCAAATCGACCAATCATCCATAAATAGCATCCTGCAACTCATAGACCATGATCCATATGTCTAAAAATAGACATAGTCTAAAAATAGACTTTGCGCCAAAAATAGCCTGCGGGCCCACTTAGTGAAGGCGACTTCATTTCACTAAGCTCCATCATCTTGTTGCATTTTCAACACATCCCTCCATATTTACTTCGCAAATTCCATGGTATGAGGACAGAGGATCCAGAAACATTTCTCTTTTAATTTGAGATACTTTGTAGATCTTATGGCTACTTATCACACACTAAAAAATTGAGATTATTTCCTGTAACATTGAAGGATAAATATCTTAAATGGTTCACGAGTCTAGGTAATAATTCAATAAGATCATGGAATGATATGAAAAATATATTTTTATAAAAATATAAAGATCATGATCTTAGAGAAGAAATTTTTAGAATGAACCAAGAAGAAGATGAGAACCTTGAGGATCTAATAGAGAGGTTCATTTTTAATGTTAAGAGGGGAAAATTACATCATTTAGGATTTGACACACTAAAAACCGTCTTACTTAGAACAATTAGGGATGAGTGTATTGATCTTCTTAATCTCATGAGTAGAGGAGATGTATACCAATTTCCATTCGAAGAAATTTGTGAAAAATGCAAGCGCATATCAAGAGGAAGGGAAAGAGTAAGTAAATCCGCCTCAACATTGGTAAGACAATATGAACTTAGAGATTTGCTTGACAACTTTAAAAAAGAAATTCTTAGCAATCTAAGTGAACAAGTAGAAATGTTAATAATGTAAAATGAGCAAAAAGAAGATGCTGATATTTTTATTATCCATGCATAATCATATGCTACTAAATGTTGTCCATCATTCCCCAGGTTTAAAGAAGTTTATCAAGAAGACAATGGAGCAAGGCGATTGCCAAAGAAGCTATGTTATGTAGCTCCAAGGATACCTTGGAAGCCTAGTCAACTTGATATGATGCAAGGACCCACTTCACAATTTCAATCTTATCCACATCTATCTCAAACTAATTGGGACACACTACCTCCTTGGCAACCTTGGCCATCTCAACCCCAAAACCAATCTTGCCAACATGGTTGGAAAGGTATTTATTGGTAAAATCCTCAACATCCTCCACACCCAACTCCATGCTATACCTACCTGTTGGGAAAAATACTGAGAGGGGGGGGGGGTGAATCAGTATTTACAGCATATTCAAAAATTTTACTTTTTCTTGCTTCTAAAACCCATACGCTACTTTTCTGAAACAGACTCGCGTATATACGCGGATCCCCTTTATTAAACTAGCGTATACACAGAGATCTAGATCAGTCATTAAACCTTTACTTATATTATTCCTTTATTCATTCATCAGGTGCTCAATAAACAGTAAACAGGTATAGTAAGAACAGAATAAACCATCACACAAAGCATCACACGTGAACACCAGGATTTTTAGGTGGAAACCCAAATCGGGAGAAAACCACCGCTGCAGTTGCTCAGCCTTCAATATTTTATTATAGAGAAAACATCTTACAACATATGTGCTGGCGCAGACTTGACCAGCACGCAGGCACCCACCCGCACTCGTTTACCAGCCTCTCCTGGAAGGGAGCTCCAACCCCCTGACTCGTTTACCAGCCTCTCCTGGAAGGGAGCTACGACCCCCCGATCTCGTTTACCAGCCTCTCCTGGAAGGGAGCTACAACCCCCTGACTGAAGGCTACAATCTTCAGCACCACCTTGGACCACGTTTCATCAATTTTCACACTGGATCCTACCACTTTAATAGAACACCACTTGCAGGCCACATTTCATCATATTTTCAGACTGGACCCTTTCCATACTTTTAAGCACAAACATACATCATCAACAGATACATACCAATTCAGACAACCCAGATCAGATAGCAGTAATACAGCAGAACAGATCAGATGTTTCATACCCCATGCTTCAGCAAACCCTAGTTTGCATACGCGCTTTCACTTCACTGATGTCGCGTATATACGCGCTTCCGTCCACACAAACCAGCGTATACCTCTGTATGTATTTTATTGCGCATACGCGCTTTCTCTTCAGCGAAGCTGCGTATATACGCGCTTCCACCGCAGCGAAGTAGCGTATAGATCTTCAATCATTATAGAGCAGCATACTTCTTCAGATCAGAGATTCAGTTTAGATTTACCCTTTCACTTCAGACAAATGTTCGCCTCATCATAGATCTAAGCCTTCCATAATCAGATCTAGCAAATACAAGTGCAATTCAGATCTAGATCCCCTTCTTCATCATTGGTGCATCATACATTCAGATTTATCATTCAAGTGTAACCCTTTCCATTCAGATCTACTTCAGAGAGAAGTATTCATTCTAGCTCAGACATCTTGCACTCCACTCATGATATGCACAATGAAATTCTTCTCCTTATATAGGATTTCCCTTTTTCAATACCATGAGCCCAACCAATACCATGAGCCCAAAACTACATTAGACGGGGTCAATTAGGCGGATCATTACCCAATACAATGGGTCAATACCATGGTGATTACCCCTGGTTTTGCACTTTTAGAGCGCTTTAGCCCATACGCGACTTGGCACGTTCTTTTCCGCGTGCATACGCGACTTCCCCTAGACATTTCCGCGTATACCTAGAGACATACTCTTTTCATCAAGATTTAGCACATGCTGACTTCTTTTCTTCACTGCCTTCTGTTCACACTGTAGATACATCATATTTAGCTCATCAAGAACATAATCTAGCAAGCACAACTTCATCAAGAAGTTGTCTTCATCTTCATCAAGTGGGTTGCCTTTCAAGAACAACTCTTAGCATCATATCACATCAGATTTACTTCATTTACCAAGTCCATCAAGTCAAGAATAACTTCATCAGGTGGATTGCCATCAAGGGCAACACAAGTCAATACTTCCATGTCTTCATCTTCATTCAGTGGGTTGCCATCAAGAACAACACTCTGCATCATATTTCCAACAATACCATCACATACACCACAACCACAACCTCAATCACATCCATCTTATATATCCACCCCCACTCAACTACCCCTACCACCATTTCCAAGCCCACACCATGAAGTATCTCATCCCACTTACAATGTTGAGGGACAATACTACCAAACATATCCTCTTGATCTAAATGGTTTGCATCCTAGCTCAAGAAATGTATTGCAAAGACGAGATTTTCTTAATGTCATTGAAGGAAAACATCAAGATGAAGAAGATCCAAATGAGGAGATCAAAAGATCAAGGGCTGCACTTGATGAAGAGCCAACATCATAATCATATATTGAGAAAGTTTCTCATGTTTACCAGCATTTACTCCATGAGTTCAAGAGAACAATCAGCAAAAAGAGGAAGATTTGAATGTCATAATATAAGAGGACATCCAAGGTGATCCAACTCAGCAAGTGGACTAGGGGCATCACAACTATATTGACACATGGTTCCAAACAGTCATCAAGTTGAAACAACACAATCTTCTCCAACAGTACTTGATACAATCACAGTCAAAGAAATTCATCTCTCATATTCAGGTACATGTCAGAGCATGTCTTCCAAGTGTGCACATCATTTTATTTGTCATCTTGATGTGTACATGGCTCCATTGGAAGTATTCCTATACTTGAAAAAGGTTTTGTTTTTTTCAAGTAGAGTAGGAAAGTGAAAAAGAAAAAAAAGAGAAAGGGAAAAAGAATAAAATCTCAGGTGAAAACCTCTTTTGAGGTGTTTGAGATTGGCTTGTTAAAATTTGGATACTAGAGGACAAGTGGTTCCCTAAGGCTTTGATCTTTGGCCTAGGGAAAAGTGTCCAAATGTATTAAAATTTTTCTCTTAAAGTGAATTTATAAGTGGTAAAGTCAAATCTAATTTAAAAGTAACTTTATAAGTGATAAAGTTACTAAGTCTAATTTTAAAGTGACTTTAATAAAGTCAATGCGAAATTAGAAAGTGAAAAGCGACTTTGGAAATAAAAGACTAAGAGGGTCTTCATTAAAGTGGGGTGAATTAAAAAATAGAAAGTGAGATTTAAATGCACCTTTAATCTCAGCCCTAGATCAAAGCTATCTCAGCCATTGGATTTAGGGATTCCCCAAAAGTCACTTAGGGTTAGGTTAAAGGAGGAAAAGAAGAGAAAAGATCATTCAATTCTTTCATGAGAAGATTGAGAGAGAATGAGGAAGAGAGAGCTGGAGAAATTTCTGGGCTTGAGAAAGTGAAGGAGAGGAACAATTCAGCAAATCCATACAACAATTGGAGGCAACACGCTTTTCGAGGCAATAGTCCATACAATATTAATTAGCACAGTTTTCGAGGTAGATTTCTGTACAACAGCTTGAGGCACGATTTTCAAGGAGAGGGAAAACACAGAAATAGAGGAGAAGGTACAACAGACTAAAGGTATGATTTCTGAGATTGCTGGGCACAGTTTCTGAGATAACATGCATGGTTTTCGAGGAGGGAGTACCGCTCTAATTTTTCATACAATCCTTACAGTCCGTACGACCATACAACTATGTTCTAGGCACGAGTTTCAAGGCTGTTCATGGCTGTAATAATTTTTTTTTTTGACTGTTTTACTAATTTGGCACAATTTTCGAGGTGGAGACAAGCACGAAAAATGAGATAAGTCTGTTGTTGTGCTTGCTGGAAATTTTCTGTATATTTCACTTCTTTGTAAAATCATTTTCTAGAAATAAAGAAGAGATGTCGAACTGGTTTTCCCCAAGAGTTGTAGGGGGGTTTTCCAGGGTCATATTGACCAAAAATCAGCGTGTCATTTTCTGTGTGTGTGGCTGAAATTATTTCTAAGTTTTATTTCTGCATTTTCCAGCACTTTTAAATTTCCAGAATTTGTGTTTTCAGAAATATTAATTATTTCCAGCTTGTTGAATGTATGGTTATGGGAATGGGCATTTAACTACATGGGAGTAATAAGGAGAAACTGATAATCGGGGTTGGCTAAAAATATCTTCATGGTATCAGATCTTGGGTGGTTGAAAAGTGCAGTTTGGGACAACAAGCTTATATTTCACATAGAAAACTGAACCTTTACCACAGTAATGGAATTTTCAGTTTGTTAGGACAACAAGCATGTCTTTGGGCTCGAGGGTGGAGGATAGGTGATCCAGGTGGATATTGGTGGTCACCCGCCTATTCCACTTGGGGCTCCACAATTGTCTATTTCAGTTTTTCAGTTTCGGCACAGTTTACTATTTTTAGCAGTTTTTCGGGTCCTAAACTTCCGGAGCCGTTTTGAGGCCCTAAACGACGTTTTTTGGGAAAACGGAGGGCAACATGGGTCCATGGATTGATGTTGCCCATTCCAAATTTGTAGTCCTCGGATAGATCTTTCTAACGAGATATGGTACGCGTCAAACGGAGATCGTATGCCAAAGTTACGCCCCTGGGAAGTTGAAACACCAATTTACCCAAACGGGGCCCATAGTTTTGGCGCTTCATCTCCTAGGGTTAGGGTTTTGGCTGTTTAGGATTTCCCATTGTTTCTAAATGACAAATAGGCCCTCGAGCCTCATTGTAACACAGTTCAGAGGCCTGTAGCCGCCACATCTCTTCTCAGAGATAGCTACCAGCGCCCTAGCTAGTTTTATTTCCATTCTGTCTGTAAGCAAATTTCAGTTCTTCGATATTAATGAGATGAAGTGTTATTTCCGCTGCATCTCTGTCTTTATGTTTATATGTTTATTCCGTTGCGTTCCTGCATAAATCCGGATCAGTGGTATCAGAGCGGTCTGCTTTTTCTCGATCCTTCTTTGCATGTCCCCAACGAGGTCGGGGTATAAGGAGCTAGGGCTCGATCTGGTGGAACCTTTGCAAGATCAGCCTCGCAAACCTCGACGGACGCCCAAGGGGGATGAAAAGAAAGATGAGGGAGCAGGAGATCCTATCAAAATATTGCTCAAGGAGGCCCTCGAAAGACAAAGGAACGTGATGATGGAGAACTTTGCTCAGATCCTTCAACGGCTACCCACCGGCGGCGCATCTGCATCCAGAAGCCACTCTGGAGGCGCGACTCCTTTTAAGGTACAAGTAAATTTTGACATTCCCATATTTGAGGGTCAAATAGACGCAGATGCTGTAGATAAATGGTTGAATCCGTTAGAAGGATATTTCTCGGTTCATGACTTTTCAGACCGGGAGAAGATTATTTTTGCACTCCTCAAAGCTACCCCCCATGTTAAGGACTGGTGGGAAACCTACTATGAGAACAAGGACCAGACAGAACCCTCTCTGTTCTCGGCCGTACCAACTTGGAATTCTTTTCGAGACGCCGTCAAGGAACAGTACTATCCTGTGGGGAGCTATGAGGACAAGTACATACAATGGACCACGTTGCGACAACAAAGGGACTGGAAAGATGTGTACGGGAGTCAACAATCTGCTCCCACACTGCGTACAAAGTTGGCATCGAAAGATCCGCAGAAACATCCGGTGCCAGCATTGGCAATCGTTTGCACAAATACACCAGAAGAAAATGGAGTGATGGAGTTCCTCGACATCTCCTTGCTTGGTACGACATACCGGTATGCTGCCAAGATTGAGCAGAAATTCAAACAGAAGAAGCGAGACTTTGGATCTGCGAATCAAAAGCAAGGGAAAGGTGCCTCCAAACTGCAGAACAAAGGACAGAGCCAAGGCATGGCGGCTAAAGACAACCCGTCAAAGCCACAAGAAAATAACAAGACCGCAAAGCCAAAGAAGGACACGGGAAAGTGGTGTGAGTTCCATAAGAGCTCCACTCACAACACAAGTGAGTGTCGGGCCAAGCAGTCGCTAGTGGCCGAGATGAGGGCTTCTGAGTCAGATGCATGCTCTGACTCCGAATCAGAACCTGAAAAGGCGAATGAAAAAGGGAAACAGATTATTGATGCGTAGCCCAACGCCACTGTTGCCACTGCAAAGATCCAAAAGGAGGAACCGGAAGATCCAGAGGAGGAGGAACGTCTCTTCCACTCCCAGATGTGGGTAAAGGGCTCCCCGGTACAGTTCATTGTCGACAATGGGAGCCAAAGAACCTCATTTCAGCAGACGCCGTGAAGCGGTTGGGCTTGCCGACCACAGCTCACCCACATCCATACACCATCGGGTGGCTTCACCAAGGACGAGATCTCCGCGTCAGCCGACAGTGTCGCCTTCCCTATAAAGATCGGGCCCTTCGCCTGATGATAATGACACGGTTCCTATTGATGTTTCGATGTATTATTAGGACAACCATACTTTCAGAAAGCGTCAAGGCCGCAAATGAGTCCTCGCCTCGTGTTGTTATTGTTACTTTGGGAACAAGTTGTACAGATGCGCCCGCAGGCACCACCGTCGCTATCTCTTTGTCATCGTAAAACACGGCAAGAAGCTCATTTCAAACTGTGAAATTCGGTTTTTCTCAAGGATCCGCCCCCAGGCAAGAAGAAGATCGTGGCCACGACCTCCGTACGTGTCTTCCTTTCGCACAACAACAACAAATGGATAAGGTTGTGGAGGAGTACGGGGACATATTCACCTCACCCGCTGTGTCCCCACATCGTCGGGAAGTCAAGCACCCAATCGTATCCACCTCTTGCGCTCGGCTACCTAATGGACCGAATTACCTGCCGCTCGTTCGGAAAATGAT